>JAJJMA010138866.1:37564-60999 GCA_023529015.1 Papaver nudicaule
TATAACTGAGGTAGATACAGATTGGGCATTGCGAAGTTGGTTTGCGTGTCAGCCCCGATTTGTGAAGTAGATTTCCGTATGACCTGGATTTGACAATCCGAAGGAAGTCATCTTTGTTTATGGTAAACTGATAGAGGACAGTTACACCATAAGTCAACAGTTTTGGTTTAAAACCCAGTATTGCTGACAAAAGCCTTTGGCATCGGTCAAAGCAACTCCTAGGCCTGTAACGGACGTCAGCTAGGGGAATCAAGTGCGTGACGATCTGTGGGGGATCCAAAGACGTAAGGAAGGCGACAGTAGCCAATTCGCTTGGAGGGCTTGAGTTGGTCTCTGCTACATCCCAGACCGAAGTCTTATAGTAGGCTAGCGTTTGTAGTCAGTTTGTACTGGGCGGTGTTCACAACTGGACGAGGTCCCGAGGTTTTTCTGCAAGGCAGTTTCCTCGTTAAAAAACGTTTGGTGTCTTGTGTGCTTTTCCTTTCCGCATTATAACTCTGATTTATAATTAAAGCACCAAGTAGTACGTTATTACCTAACTGTTGAGATTACTCCAGTTAGAGGTTTGGATATTGATTTTTGAGATCGTCCAAACTCTTTACCATAAGACTCACGAGCCAAAACGAAAAGTTGGTAGTATTTCGGTACCCCTTCTTTTTCAAACTCTACAAATCAACAAAAAACAACAACAACTAGAATCGTGGTCTAAGCATTAGAGCACAGTTTGGTTTCTCAATTCTCCATTTCACGATCAATTGATTGGTAAGTTGACTGATTTATACGTTGGTTGCTCAATTTCAAGTGTTTGCCCTTTTGATAATAAATTTAAAATTGATCTTGGTTTGGTACTCATTAAGACTGTAACTGTATGAATGGAGAGTGATACTTTCGTTTGGGATTCATTTTTATTTTATTTTTAGTTTACGTCATGGGTACTCTCATCTGTTTCTCCCATTTTTACAACAGTTTTTCGTCTCCATTTCGTCGAGAATTTTTACAAGTACGGTATACTATTTGTTTCTTAAATTGCGTATTTCTTGAATTGAATTGAATTGAATTTAAGAGCTTTTACCCTGAAACCTATATTTAGATTATTGAAGTGAAAGATGTTGTCTTTGTGTGAAATTTTGAGTGGTGGAAAACTGGTAGTGGCGGTGATACTGGTGGTGGTGGAACCTCACCTGCGATGAAGAAGGTGGAGCACTTCTCAGTTCGGAAAGTTACAGTGGATGGAATGCATTGGTAACTACTTATGTTTCTTTTTTCTCTTAGTTAAATGTGAGGGTTTAAGCATTTTGGTTTTACCCAAGGCAATTCTATAATTTGATGAAAATTGAGTAGGTGAAAGGAATGGCTGCCAATAAAGGAATTGGTTTGAGTCAATGGCAAGAGAGAAATGATGCAGGTAACTAGGATTCATTTTGTTTTATTAATGTATGGATAATTGAGACAACTGAAATGATGTGATGAAAGAAACTCCATTTGTTGTTTGTGGATAAAACTTACTTTGATGAGCTAGATAGACCACGGTGATATTGAATATATGCCCAACAGTTCAAACTCTAACCCCATTACGTTACAGTAGAAGTAGATGTTTGCTTTTGGTGGGATTAATAATAATCTGTTTATCCTGCTGTTGGTTGTCGCAGATTTTGGTGGAACCTCACTAGGTAAATCAGTCATGGTTTTCAGAGATTTCTATTGTTTTGAATCAAAATGCTAAAATATACAAGCAACTAAATGGCATTAGAATTTAGTTTCCTAATGGATTGTATGTGAAAGTGATAAGACTACTATTTCAAGAGATGAATAATTTAATCATAGTGTAGCGACAAACATTCGTGCGAGACATTTAAATTTTGACTCAAGCTAAAACTAAATGTGGAGCCTTTGTTGTACAGAGTATCTAGCTATATGCAGTTGTTATTGAACCAAGAAGAAAATAAATAAACATCTGTTGTCCTAGAGGGAACTTATCACCTACATTGATTTGTTTGTGATTTTTCTTTTTACCATTGAACTATGTCTAGCCAATGTTATTAATTTCTATATATTTTAGGAACTGAAGGATATTTTTGATATATTTTTTACCGTCTTCTAAAGGCATGCTAATGGATGACTTTGGGGTCTGCTAGCTCAATCAGAGTCGTGAGATACAGCATGTTCAGATTCTTTTGGTGCTACCTGACATTGATAGCGTATGGGGTTTCCATCTGAGATGTTTAAAGATTTATGTGTATTTTGGTTACCTAGCTATAGTATATTGGTTCTTAACTCAGTTTTTACCGTCTTAGCTCAGTTGGTAGAGCGTACGGCTTTTTGCCGTAAGGTCGTGGGTTCAATTCTCACAGACGGCATACGAGTTATATGCGGCAACATTTTACATGTTTTGAAACAGAACAGCACTCGCATCGCGCGTGCATCTTTGCTAGTAGATCTTAGAATGATTTATTAAAAAGTTATCTCGGACAAATAAATTGATTGGTCCAAAATTATGCGTATGATCATTACAAATATCAAAGTTACCTCATTTAAATACATTTTTCTATAATTCCATAAATACCCTTTGTATATTCACTAAATCTTTTATGTTTGGTTTTGGATCTGGAACTTCACTCTGTATCTCTTCTTCTTCTACTCTATTATAACCACCATCGTCTCCAACATCACCACATATTTCCACAGTCGCCATCGCCAACATCTCCACCGTCGCCACCGCCACCATCATATATATGTGGTGATACTCGAAGAAGATATCGAACTCCAGTCAAAAATAAAGGAAACCAAAGAAACTAGGGTTTTAAATAGCTAGATTTGAAGAATCGATTTCAATTACCTGGAAGAACCAAATGGTAAACTATTTGATCGTGATTTTTTTAAATAGATTCGTATTTTGATTTCGTTTCAGTTTGATACTGATTTTATTTAATTTAGATAGATTTTGAATGAGCAGGAAAAAAATTGTAAAGGAGGTTATGTGGAATTTTATCAATTAATTTTGCATTGTTTTTCAGATTCAGAGATGGTGGTGGCGGCGGCAAAGGTGTTTATAGTGGTGAAAATGAAAAACTTGATGAAGGATGGTGGTGGTTAGCAGTGGTGTTGGTGGAAGTGAAGATGAACCGCAAAATGAAACTGACGATGATGACAGTGATTGTGGTGGTGGTGTTGGTGGTGGTAAAGATATATTGAAATCTAATTACTATATTGATGGTGGTGGCGGTGAATCTGATATTGGTGAGTATTCTTTGAGATCTATGTGAATCGCATGAATGATGTTTCTTTGGTTATTTTAAAAGAAATATGGTTGATAAAATTTTGTGTATGAGGGTAGAACATCTGTTCAGGCTTAAAACCGGTATATGTGTGTGTTTGAATATAGTTATAATTCTGTGTATGAAATATAATTCATGAAATATTGTCATTTGACTAATGTCATTGAGTTCCGCAGATGAGAAGGTCTATTTAAGTGGTGAATTAAGGCTTAAAAACCTATAAAAGTATGTTATTCTGGTGAAAGTGAGTATTGCGGATAGCTCTCCCAAATGTTGTCGATGCATGTTCCATTGGTTTAAAGTGATTTGTTTCCTTTTTGTGTGCATGAGAAATGCAATATTTGTAACATTGCTCGAGTAGTCTTGGTTTGTTTGCTTAATGATACTCCAAATTAATAGTTGATATCCACTACTTGCTCTAAATCTAATACGTAGTTTGTCATTCGGTAGATTCCTATTTTTGTAATTAGAACTCTAATGCCACTACTTAAGAGATGTCATACTCAGATAAACAGGTCACATTTGTCTACAAATTAAAGAAAGATTAGTATTGTTGTCAGATTGATCACACACTTTAGTACTTTTAAGTTATGGTTGCTCTGAAAGAGCACTTAGAATGTTTCTTGTTCTCAAACATTATTCGTTAAGGTATTGGATTCTAGATGGTTGAAACTCAATGGTTACAAATTCTCTGTTTCACAAGATTGGTATTGGAGTTTTGCCGTGATACCTTACTTTAATTTTAAATCTCCATCATAGACAGTATATAATCTAGTATTATTCTTTAGCCATTATAAAAAGAAAAATTGAGAGAAGAGTAAGATTTGAAATTTTTTGAGTTCTACTGATAGTTGTAGAGAGAGACAAATGAAGTTTTTTACACTAATCTTTAAAGACATAGGGAGAGGGGTGTGAAATAATGAAAGTCTTTTGAGACCAAAGCCCTGAGCAGTACATTTCTCTAAATATTTGTCTTTCTTACGAACGAAAGCATCATCGATCGCCTTGCCCGTGACAAAAGCGCGCAGCCCAACGTCTGTAAATGGTTAAACAACTGTGATATCCATACATACATCATGCCCATTATCCCAGTTATAACCAAGATATCCGCAGGTCTCAAAGTTAATCCGGTGTCTGAGAGGAAACCCAAATCAACCCCTTTCCTAGCTGGGACACCCGCACGATACAAATATCAGCAAAGATGTCACGAACCAGGTCATGTCTATACTTGAGACCAATCCCACTTGAGAAATGCAAGGCATGGTCCCCAAAAATATCCATCCCCTTGCCACAACTGGTGCAAGTGTCTCCTTCTTCGAAAAGAGGGATCCTCAGCCTATAACGCGAGATAGCTATAAAATGTCGAGACCCAAGTTTTTGATTAAGCCCAGCAATCGGAATGGCCAGAAAATAATCTTGCGCATGCTTGATCCTTTTACTTTGCCACAGGGCTGAATCCCGCTCCGTCATAACAAACCGATTAGGTAAATCTCTCTTTACTGCATCGAACTATTTGATTGCCAAAGAACTCATAGAATGGGGGGCAATATCATCAACGCATAATGAAGAAATCTCAATACCACATACTTGTTTATATAGGTTGAGTGCACGATCAAGACTTGGGCTCAAACCAGACACACCAGAATGCCTCAAATAATCTCTTGTTGCGCATTCATCTAGAAACAAAACGCCAAATAGCAGTATTGCATGGTATCCTCCATGGTATACACCCCTAGACCACCACACTTGATGGGAAGTGTTGCAATCCTCTGTTCAAGGAGACCAAAGCCCGGCCCATCTCCTGTAACAAGATGTCTAAGAACTTGTTTAAGATGACTATCAAAAATCACTTGTGCCTCACCCCAAGTATTCAGGCTTCGTCGTACGCATAGCAAAGTATAACCTAGAGACACGAGAACAATTCCTCAGCAACAAAAGCTCGCCTTGTGTATCTTTGAGCTTCTGTATAACTTCGATCAAGCCCGTGGTCTTATGAACCCTGTTAATCACCATATGCTTGCAAAACTCGGGGTTCAAACTAACATACCTCCCCACAATTTAACCCCCTCCGTTGGCCGGCATATGTGAGGCGGGAAAACGCCCTCAACCATACCTCTGCTATCAACTGTAGGCCAAAAGAGTTCGGTCTTTGAGACATTAAGATGCAAACCCGAAGAAACACCTTTTGGCTGAATAATGTCTAAGGCTTTAGCCACCTCCAACGTATCCCCAATCAAGGTCCCATTATCTAAATACCATGCTTGTAGATCCAATGAGCATGAATCTGAAATTTTATGTATCAAGGGGTGTAGAGTTAAAGCAAATAACATGGGACCGAGTGGGTACCCCTGTTGTACTCCTTGAGCAGACGAACGAGTCTTGTCCATGTAATACAATCTAGCAGGAGATGCATAACAGAACTCTACCCACTTAGAGATGGAAGGGCAGTGTTTTCTTACCTCTCTAATCATTGCAGACCTGCTTACAAGATTGAAGGCATTAGAGAAATCAACCAAGATCATTGACGTAGATGTTGAGTCACTCTTCTCCTCAAGAAGCCTGTTAACAGCGTGAAGAATCGACTCACCTCCACAGGGGACCCCCACACCAAACTGAAAGTCACTAAGATAGCTCTCAATTTCCCTGCCAACATGAGAAGCAGCAACTTTAGAGACTAGACGTCTCCAAATAGTACCTACCGCAATAGGACGTACACCACCTCCAGGCTTGAGCAAGGGAGTTAAGGGGGCTGAAGCTAAAAACTCCCCCAATGCCAAAGGACAACCACCTGCAAGCCATATGTTAACCAGCTCGATAATGGAATCAATGAGTTCATCTGAAATAGCAGCAGCAGACCCACTCAAAGCATCGACTAGATGTTGGGCGTGAAGCCCATCTCTCCCACATGATGTCCCTTTGGGAAAACTTTTCAGCTTTTTCAGAACCAAATCCTTAGATGCAATGAAGGATGGTTGCGATATAGGGTTTGTTGGTATCAAAGGAGGAGGATCACGAGGGTGCCTGCAATTCTTCCAAAGTCTCTGAATTAGACGAAGCCACGCCATTGGAAGTCAAGGTACGAATAGCAGCTGTGTATAAACCATTACTTAGCTTCCTACGACAAATTCGTATGTTCATTGCATCTTGATCCTCTTGTGACTTGCCCTAATTTCTTCTCTTGTTATTTCGTCGTTCTTCTTGTAGAGAAGCTTGCTCCTCCATTGTTTGGTTAAGCAAGATGACACAACCATTAGGCTCAGAACACTTTTGCAAAGCAAGCTGTATAGCCGCAATCTGATATTTTTTCCTGTTGTCGGATTTCTCTTCCAAACTACTCTTGGGAAAGTAAATTCGAAGAGTGCAAATAGGAAAAAGAAGCAGTTGAACCCACAGAGAGATATCGTTAGGATTGTTAACAACCCTCTGAATGACAGGAATAAAGGTTCTGGCAAAAGAAGCTTGCACTTAGCAGGGATACTAGCGACAATGCATATTTGGCTCTGTAGAACTTGGTCCAACAACTCAAGATTGAGACTAAGTACACTGCCACATCAACATAAACTCCACTGTCCTCAGCAAGTAATGGAACAGGACAAGGGATTCCATGCACCAAAAATTCCACATGGTTCCTATTCCATGGACGTAGAATCACCTCCCCGTTGTGCCAGCAAGATATCCGCCAAGCATGTATCTGCATACAAGAAGAACATAGCCACAATATTTGCAAACTCTGTAGAGTACTGTCCCATGCCTTAAATACGCTGAAATTTTTGCGGATTAGTTGGCGGTGTCTCTCCTTGCTCTCCTCTGTAGGATAATGCTTATCCCGTAAATGTTTAATCAAGGAGCCTTGACAAAACCCCTGCCATTCTTACAGCCATTCTTGTAGCCATCAAACCCCTGTAATGGGCAAGAAAATTTACCCGTATGTGCGCCTTGTGCTGTCGCAAATGAATGCCCAACACCTTGTGGGACAGAAGTTGTATTCATGGAAGCAAGACTCTCCATGGAAACTTCAGGCAAAACTCAAATACAGGGAGGCTTTTTTCCATTCATCATTCCATTACAGGGAAGTGCGGAAAGTGGAGCTCTAAAAGCATGAGGTAAGAAAACTGTAGAAGATTGAAATGCTCCTTTATCATAGGTAGCAAAAGCTTTCGTTGTGACTTTTTCCGTCAGGGGTATACCAACAGCAGCTGGAGAATCCACGGAAGCTGTCGGTGATCCGTCTGTGGGGATTTTCGAACATAAACACACTTTCTGAGGGTTGCAGAGGATTGGAAAAAAGTTGTATGGGGTGATTTCATGGCAGAAGACTGAATAGTGGTGTTAACCGTGGAAGATGCAGACGGTCAAGTATGATCAGGTTGGTTTTTTCCGATGAAAACCACCATTAAAACAGGTCGCCGGCATCTGAGAAGCTGCACTAGGGGAAGTTAATGTTGCAAAAAATTGGAAATGGGCCTTCATAGAAGTATATTGTGTTCATCTAAGGCTGCAGAGGCGCGAGTATGAACCATGGTATTCTGCCAAAACCCAGCAGTAGAGTTCCCGTGAATGAAGAACCATAAAATGGCCGCATGAAGCTTCCTGTCAAAATATGAGATTTAGGGTCCGTTCGAAATCTAAGAATGAGGGTAAAAAGCAGAGGAAGCTTGGGCGAAATGAAATTCAGAAGAACAAAAGGATTGATCAAATGAAATCTCAATTCCTTCTCTTGTTTCTCGAATTGCCGGAAAATCGCCCCTCCGACTCCTTTTTTTTTTTTTTTTTGCATGTTCTTATTCGCACACGGTATCCATAAGAACGCCTTGGATATAATATCACTCAGCCCATAAGTTAAGGTTTAGAGTTGAAGTTTATGGAAAAGCCAATTCGACAATTCAATTAAAAGAGAAGAAAAAACTCCAGAGAGAAGAATTCAAAATGCCTTATCCTCCATGAATCAGTGGCGGTCATTGTTATAGTAAGTAGTAAAATTTTACTCATTTAATATACATGGTATTGAATGACGTACTTGCATGTTTATAATTCAATACATACACATATGTATCTATGAACTTGTAAGGCTATTAAGAATATTTTTTATGTTTTCTACTCAAATACATGACATCGAAAAGTTTTTATCTCATTTTGATTGGGAAAAAATACAATGTTTTTTTTGTGATTTTTTTAGTGTAATTACCCGTTGAACAAGGACCAGAATTACCCGCTGGACATGAAACAAGAATACCTCTCTCTATTGTTCTAAAAGCACCAATCGCAACAGAATATCTGTAATAATCATAAACAGTACCACCTAGTGATAACGATAATATGTCAATGCCATCTTCAATAGCTTTCTCCATAGCTGCTAAGATATCACTAGGGTGAGATTTAGTACCAGCCTTCCACCAAAATTTGTAAACAACAATTCTCGATCGTCAAGCCATTCTTCGAGCTGTACCGGCTGCATAACCAAATAAGGAAGCATTTTCAACTGTGGATCTTGCTGCTGTAGTTGAAGTATGAGTACCGTGGCCATCTTGATCTCTTGTAGATTTAGATTCTGCTGACTCATTCATTGCACCCACTGAAGCTTCATAACCCTTTGAAAAATATCCAGCTCCAATCAATTTCTTTAGAAGTTTCAGATTCTCCTTACCAATTTGATGGAATCGGACCAACCCCTTCATAATTATAGCTTGTGCTTTCATGCCAAGCACCCGTATCCAAAACTCCAGTCACAACATCACTGGTTGTTGCATCAATGGGGTTCGATTTGTATGAAGTGTATAGATTTGTTCAGGTAAAACATAAAGAATTCCTTGTTGGGTTCTGAGTGATTTTGCTTGTTCTTCTGTTAATCAAGTCGAAAACCCATGAATAATTTTGTTTTATGTGTATGACATTTATGCCGAATCCGATATAGATTTGAAACATGAATCGTACCAATATGAATGAAGTGTATAAGTTATTAGCATTTCTGATTTTGACATATGAACTATGTATATATGTACTCTTCTTCTCCAAAAGAATTGTTTTCGTCGTTGCACATGAATTGAAGAAACCCAGAAACATGACTAGTGAAAAGATGCATGAACTCACCATTACAACCTACATTTTTATGGATTCATCACAGGATGTATATCAATCATATATTCACAACAAATTTTAAAATATAATACTTGATCTGAAACACTCGAGATGCATCGTTTTTTTGTCTTTCTTCATCGCACTTTAGTTGGCAGCATTAACCAAAATTTCTTGGTGAGTGATTTGTCAGTTTGTTGTGGCCAATTTCCAATTGAAACCTTGATAGTGTCTTTATGAGCCCAATTGATCCCCATTCTGAATATGAAGTAATAATATCTATGGACCTTCAATCTTCAATTTACTTATAATATCTGGATAAGGCATTTGAATTCTTCTCTTTGTAGTTTTTTTTCTTCTTTTATTAGAATTGCTGAATTGGCTTTTTCCATAACCTTCAACTATAAACCTTAATTTATGCATTCAATCCATGGAATACGTGAATCCATATACGAAGATACGACGTTTGATAAAGATACATGCAAAAATAATAATAATAAGTCTCGCCATAATCGTGTTAGAGATACAATTGCAAACATCTGTTTCAGGGCTGGTGTGTCTTCTAAAATTGAGGCTGCACTTGGTTTTCTCACTGATGAGGGTGGAGGGTTGAGGCCTGCTGATATATTGGTGTATAATTGGGAGGATGGGCGTGATACATGTTTTGATGTGACAGGGGTTCCACCATTTGCAGGTGGAGGAGTTTCAGCTTTTGCACCTGCTCTGGCCTTAGCTAAAGCTGTTGGAAAAAAGAGGAGTAAATATCTAGATCTTTGTAGAACAAATGGTTACAACTTTGGCACATTGGCATTTACTACTCTCGGAGAGTTGGGTGATGAGACTATTGACTTTTTGAAAAGGCTTAAAATTTTTGTGTCTAGGCATGATTCTACTATTAGTGTAGGAAATTAGTTTTTCATAAGAGTTGGTATTGCTATTCAGATTGGGGTTGGGTCTCAGCTTGTTGCTAGACTCCCCATATGTACTATGTAAAAACTCTTATTTTTTCCTATCATAATAAAATGCCTGGTTTCATAATAATAATAATAATAATATCATAGGTGCAATCAACAAGATGTTTTCCTTGCTGACATTGGTAGACCTAGTCAAGCTTTTGGGAGGAGAAGTTAGTACTAATTTTGAATTCTGTAGTCAGCTGATGCTTGCAAGAGTAAACCAAACTATCTGTCTGATGGATGTTGTACAGAAACTTCAAGACCCACAGTGTGAACTACTTCTCCTGCACAATTGTATTGGGGTTTCCAGGCTTTATTTTTCTATGAGGACTACTGCATCTGTTTTCTCCCAGTCTGCTTTGTGTTTGTATGATGATTATCTTTTCAAATATCTGAGACATTTGCTTGTTGGTGATGGTCTAGGCTATGGCCCTTTGCAGCACAGGATGGCTACATTGCCTATCAGTGAGGGAGGTTTAGGTATTTACTCCTTACAAGACACCTCTCATTACTGTTTTTTAGCATCTTGTTTGCAAACTCAGTTGTGGCAGTGTCAGATTTTACATGCTTCTGTCATATCTGGTAAGAGCTCATTATTCCAGCAAGCTCTTGATAGTTTCTCTCAGGTGTGTGGCCTTTAATCCTCTTCTTGCATTATTGAATATGCCCCCCATCCTATGCGTGCCTTGGTTGTTCAATATTTTGCTGAGATTACCAAAAAGATGCCTACCACCTATTGTATGACTTCTAGAGACTTAGCTCCGTGGAAATGTAATACGATCCAGCATGCTCAGGATTTTTTGTTGGCAGTTCCAGCTGAGGGCCTTGGTCAAAAAATTGGGCCTCAACATTTCAGTGCAGTTTTGGGTTACAGATTGGGTATTCCCTTATTTGTTGTTGATTCCCCTTGTTCTTGTTGTGGGAAACCTATGGATGCTTTTGGTAATCATGCGGTTCATTGTGCTAGTACAATCTTGTAAAAAGATATTGGACTTTAGTCATTATCCCTCTATGTCCTCTTAAGGTTGTTATTTTCTGTGAGTAATAATTAGAGATAGATCATAACCTATAACACGAGTAGCCAATGTTAGTTACACTGTTAGTAAAAATAGAAACTCTTGACTGAACTTGGCTCAGTGATAATCTAGAATTCATCTACTCAAGGAAGGTCAGTATCTTGCATTTATGTTGGCTTAAAACATATATTGATATCAAAAAGATTGCTCAAGAGGTAATCCATCCTAAAACTTGATGATGACTTTATTAGTTTAATTATGTTCTTCAACACCATCATTTCTAGACATTGTGGTTCACTGTCAATTGATTGACCAATTCGAATACCCCTGTTTTGCAGCTACGTATTTGCAGAAACCTTTGGTGATGGTTATCCTACCTCCTACATACCAAAAAGACAAAGTTTCCAGAGATGGTGCAAATAATGATCTAAAAAACGTCTCGGACGATGAATTAAAAGATTTACAGAGGAGATTAGAAAAAATATTTAATGTTCGATGAATCTTCGATAATGACTCTGGGTATCATCCTAGTAGTCTTTTTTTGAGGTTAGCATATCTTATTGGCCTTGAATGATATGAAACTTTAGTTTATAATTTCCTTCATGAACCTGTGGTGCAATGGTAGCACAACTCACTACATGTCAGAGGATGCGTGTTCGAGTCACGTCGGGTTCACTCATTCGTGTCAACTTGCCAACTAACACTTAATTTTGGCGTCTAGTTGGAAACTAGACACATAAAATGTTGTCCAGTTTGCAACTAGACACCAGAATCTGGTGTGCACAAGGTTTATGTTCATACAATCATGGTGTCTAGTTGGCAACTAGACACATAAAATGTTGTCCAATTTACAACTAGACACCAACATCTGGTGTGCACAGGGTTCCTGTTGCATACAATCATGGTGTCTACTTTGCAACTGGACACCAAAATCTGGTGGTGTAAAGAAAATCATATTGTCGGTGGTGGCGGCGGCGGTAGCGAAGGAGGTGGTGGTTGCTGGAGGCTGCGAAAGAAGGTGGTGTTTGGTGGTGCAGGTGGTAGTGGTTGCATGCAGGTTGTAGTGGTGGTGGTTGATGGTGGCGGCGGAAGGTGGTGATGGTGCTTGCTGGAGGCGGCGAAAGGAGGTGGTGTTTGGTGGTGAAGGTGTTGGTGGTTGCATGAGGAGGTTGTAGTGGTGGTGGTTGGTGGTGGCGGCGGAAGGTGGTGATGGTGGTTGCTGGAGGGGGTCGTGGTGGTGGTTGTTGGTGGTGGTTGGTGGTGGCGGTGGCGGAAGTGGTGGTTGTTGGTTGTGAAGGTGCGATAGTGGTGGTGGTGGCGGGTGGTGATGGAGTCACGATAGTGGTGGTGGTGGCGGAGGTGGTGGTTGTTGGTGGTGGAGTCGCGATAGCGGTGGTGGTGGCGGAGGTGGTGTTGGTAATGGTGTCGATGGTAGGAGGTGGTGGTATAACATTTTTTGTGTTTTTGAAAAAAATGTTGTGTAGAATAGAATGAGAAAGAATTACATAAGAGAGGGTTTTTAGGAATGAAATTATAGTAGGGGTATGTATAAAGTTGAATAAGGCTAAATTTTTGGGGTTGAAATTATAAGGGTATTTTAATTAATATTCTCTTATATTTACCGTTGAAACTTTCCCATTTTGCTCCACATTGCTCACCGAATAACAAATGGAATTATATTTTATATTCTTCTTCTAAAGCTTGAACTCGAACCTTTTTACTCTGCCATTCCCAAATTGTAATCTGAATCATGAAAGAACCACTGTAAACCATAATTCTTCAAAAGGAACAACCATAAATCTGTTGTAGTCTCACAATGCAAGAAGATATGCTAATTACATTCAGTACCCATGCAAAAAACACAAGTTGTTGTGGAATCTTGGAATTTCATACACACTTGTAAGGAATATGCTCTTAATACTCTTTGAACTAGATATACAGTATGTAACATCCACATTTGCTAACACAACTTGGCTTATGACTTATTTAACACGGTTAATTGATTTTCACCTCTCATACATTTTGCTTCCACATGCTTTCACACTTAGGAGACTCATTAAATGTGTAATTCCTCATCGATATTATATATATTATTCTTTTCAAATCTAGAATATTAGGATAAGGCATTTGATAAACTTTAAATTCACAAATTTAGTGTTAGTAAAAAAAAAATCATAAAACTTATAATTTGTGAAACTAAATCATGTTTCACATGTTAGTGACCCTTATAAGTATTTCTATCTGCGCTGACACAAAAAACTAATAAGTAAATGTTCATTTTTAATCTTAAATTTTTATGTCTTGTCACTGGAATTAACAGTTGATTAGAGATTGGGATATTAGAGAAAACTAAAATCTAGCTCGAGTTATGTAGTTATTTATATCAAATCAGATTGGAATACGAAAATTTAATCAAAAATCGAGTATGTCCATGAAATTTACCTTCAACAACAACGGATGATTTTGATTAAAAGCAACAACAAGTCCCATTGAAGACCCGCATCTGAATTCTACAATCCATCTTGTATTTTCTTACTCTCCATCTTTTGAGATTATAATTGTTCCCATATTCTCTATCAATTTGTTGCGAGCTCTTCTTTCCCCTGAGTAATAGTGCACCTATATTGCATCAATGTGGGCTTTAAAGTTCTTCAAGTTTAATGATGATATATATGTGTCTGAAATCTAAAGCATCTCGTTTGAGTACTAACTTTTATGTTTTCTTAGTTTCTTTTATTAGAATATGCATCCAGTGTATGCACAACACAAGGTGGATAACACCACCATAAGGAAAACTCACAACATACAAGCAAATAAACTGATCGGTGACTAGAATCAGGCAGTTTTGACTGAGCAAACATATACTTTGACCGAGCAAACAAATACTATAATTCAGTAAATATATTTATAATTTTAGTTATTTTAGGAGTTTTGTTTCAATATGAATTAGTTAATATTGTTTTCAGTATTTGCTTAGGACTAGGAATTCGTAGGATGTTTTATATATACTCATATATCTATGAATTCTAATTCATTCAATATTTTTCAAACTAATTTGAGGAAAACACCTAATTTGCCAAAACAAATTCTTTGAGGTTCTAGTTTATAGTTCTTTACATCTGGTGAGAACAATGACCCACAATCTTGTGCAATCTACCAAAATCGGTGTTGCAGCGTTTGTTATGGCACAAATCATAAAAGTAAACAAAAAGGCGGCTCTGGAGAAGCCAATGTCAAAGTGTTGTGTAATAGAAGCGTCCAAATGCGAGGGTTAAGAATCTCAGCACCATCGTTGTCGATAGGAGGAGGTTTTAATGTTGTAGATAAGTTTCGTTCCAAGGTTTCGATATCAAATTATTTTCAATACAAATCATATGAAAATAACCCACTTGATTCCACTTGATTCAATCTGCTAGGTTGGCAGTTAAAACAATATTCACTTAAAAATCTAGGTGGATCGATAAAGTAGAATTCTTCAACATAATGTTGAATGGCCTTACATTAGAAGAAAAGGACTTTAGAATAAACAAGATTGATCTATGGAGAAACTGTAAAAGCAAAGATATGTCAGAGATACATACTTCTAGACTTCTTGGTCCCATATGAAGCTTCGGAGTATCAATTCCATCCAACGAGGGTAATAACTCGCAGAATCAATGAAGGCTGACGTTCCAACAAAGTTGTTGCTGAGGGACAAAGCTTGAAGAGGGAAAACCTTTCCTATTTATATAGTTCGACCGAGGCTTTACTTGGGGCAAATGAAGGAATATAATTTGGTCATAAATGTTTTGCATTAATGACAAAATATCTTCTTATTACTCCATCATTAGTATTTTGTCTCACAATAGAATACTATATTATCTTGAATTTACTCTAGTAAATATTATTTGCGATACAATTACATATCACGCTTAAATGATAAAATGATCTAGTATATTCTTTGAACCAGGAAATGACAGGAATATCGATTTTATTCCTTGATTTATAAATGAAAATCATCTCAACTATATACACTTACAAAGTTAATAGTTTGCAATAAGGCTTTGATATAATGTCATTAACTTTACTTAGATATTCATTAAAGATAAGATCTTTAAAATCTTTCTAGGTGGAAGAGGGAGTATGTTCGATTTTGTCAACAATAGAACATTGTAACAAGTACGAACATATATATATTTCCTTAAGTGCCTAAGAATTAACCAAAACATGTTAGCACACGTTTATGAACAAAACAAACTTAAATCATACTTATACGAATAATCATCCAAGCACCGAGTATGATTCATCTCAATAGTTGTTACACACATGCTGCAATAAGAGAAAAGTCACAAGTTGAAGGTACCGCTTACTAATTTTACTGAACCAGTTGAAGATACCCCAACAATGTATGTCTTGCCTACTTGTAATGCATATACGACTATAAACATTTTACATCTGCACCATTTGATGGCTTATATATTCCAGTCAAGTATGGTTGTTGTTTGTTCAGTGGTGACTATTTTTCAGTGATGTTTGACGGCTAAAGCATTCAAGTTATAAAGCAACCCTTCTGTTCCTTGCCAGTATTATTAATAGTTATTATTGCTTGAGTTGGAAATACAAGTTTCAGGATTGCTTCTCACTGTCCGGAATTCTTCGTACTTCACTATTTTAATACGAGTTGTCTTATTTTGTGCTTCATCTTAGGTGAGTCTTTCCATGAAAGATCAGTTCATTCTTGTTATTTGCTTGACTGTTGATTCTTATGTACCTGCACTATTGTTGCACCATCATCTGCTAGCATGGCTCATGCTTAATTGCTACACTACCTGAAATTGTTAAAACAACTACTATTTCCCATATGATTTATGATGAGAGTGCAAGGAAAGTTAGTGTGTGTGTTGTGCTAACTGTAAGTGGAATCTCAAGCTACCATATATCCAATGTTTCTCAAAAGGGTCATCTGTGATGATACTAGAAATATTATAATTGCCCTAGATGGGAGTATGTCTGTCATCAAAAGGACAACTAGGAATATTATTGAGGACATTGTCTCATTTTGCTTTCAAGTTTCAATAAATGGCAGTACATTTGGCATAAAGAGCTGTCAATCAAGTTGCACATGATTTAGCACAACATGCTTATAGCTTGAATGTGGCTTAAGAGTTGTATCGGTCTTCAACAGTCTGGATTCCGACTAAAATCCAATTGGGGGTTTGGCTTTCAAATGGGTTCCTATGTATCAAGCGGGTTCTTTTATGCCTTCACAGAGAAAATTTTTCTAGGGTTACAAAACTAATAGAGGAGAAAATCTTTTGGATTGGCATAAACTGTGTACACCAAAATGTAAAAGGGGTTTGGCTTTCAGAGACTTAATAAAACTCAATACAGCTTTGCTCACTAAACTAGCATGGGATATCTGCAATGGTTCTTCAAAACTTTGGGTCCATATATTGAAATCTAAATAATTCATTGAAGAAGGCCTGCTTCATAAGAATACCTTTATCAGAAATACTTCTTGGGCGTGGAATGGCATACAAAAAGGTCTTAAAATAGTTAAACATAATTACTTCATGAAAGTTAACAATGGTGCACAGACCAAAATTTGGCTTGACAGATGGGTTGTTGGTTTGCAAAATCCACCAGTTTTTGTTGTACCAAACTCACTAACACATGTTTGTGAGCTATTTCTGCAAGGTGCATTTGCATGGAATGTCAACTTAGTTAATCATCTCTTTAATGAAATAACTGCTAGAAAAATCAAAACAATGTTTGTGGTTAGAAGCAAGGAAGACAAAATGCTCTGGATGCCAGATAAAAAAGGAAACTTCTGTGAAGAGTACTTATAAAAAACTGATTGATGAAACTCAACCAATGGTGGTCAAAGGATTGTTGATTGAGGACATAGTTTGAAAGGTTTATGGGCAGGTCACGTTCCACATAGAGTAAAGTTGTTTGTGTGGAAATTTTTAAGAGATCAACAAGGGTCAAACTTGCTAGGTTTAAAAGATGTATTGAGCAGGAATGTGGTATTTGTGGTGGATGTGCAGAAACAATGGAACATTCACTTCTTAAATGCAGACATGCTAGAGCAGTCTGGAGAGGAATCAATGTGAACATTGATGCAGTCAGAACTAGTGTGAATTCAGTAACAGAGTGAGTGCTTTCTTGGTTTTCTGGAGATAATCATCTGGAAGATGGAAAATGGATTCATTCTCCCATGATAAGGGCATGGATCATCTGGAAAGAACTAAGCTAGGATAAATCTGAATAGAATTTAGATAACCACAAAAAATCACTGTAGAGATTTGAATATCTTTTATCTCAAACTTTGCATAACACTTCTACTCTACATTCTACTTTAACACTAATACTGCATCTCATAATAGTAACTCTCATTGGAAACCACCAGATAAAGGCATTTTAAAATTTAATGTTGATGCATCTTTTGATCCAAACACTAACCAGCTTGGTACGGGTTTAGTGATTCGTGATTTTACAGGAGCATGTCAAGGAATCAAAGGGACATAGAAAGATGGAGCTTTAAGTCCAGAAGAAAGAGAATGCACGGTAGTGAGGGAGGCTTTGAGTTGGGCTAAGTCACTTTCTTTTAGAAATATCATTGTTGAAGCTGATGCTCAACTTGTCATTTAGTCAATCGTGAGAGATGAATCATGTGTCCGGTGGGATAACAGGAACACGATAGCAGAAATAAAACATCTCCAGTCTTTGTTTGAGTCGTGTCAATTTGTTATGTGAGTCGAGATGATAATCAAGTAGCTCATGTCATCTCAAACTTTGTTCGGGAGTCCAACGTCTATGTTGAGAGTTATTATGATTTTCTTGAATTTGTTTGTGACAAACTCAAAGAATGATTGTTCTTCTTCCAATCATTAGGCAATGAAATTTTAGACTTCCATACAATTCTTGTAAGCCTCTTTCAGTTGATGACGATTAATAAAAGTTAGCCCTTTTTCCACCAAAAAAAAAAAAAAAACAATCGGAAATGATTGTATCGAACTCAAGTTAATTGCTTAATGCATTTCTTTTGGTATTTAGAAAAAATAAAATAAAATCTGTGATGATACAAACAACTAGAAATATCAAGACTTTATCTTGTGTCGGACTGATCACTTGTGATCCAAACTCAGGTAATACAGATTTGGATATTGATTTTTGAGATCGCCCAGATCTGACCATAAGCCTCACGAGCCCAAACGAAATCGAACCGGTTATCGCCAAATTCTTTACCGATTAAAAAAATAAAATAAGCTCATGTGTATGTGTCGGTTACGTGAAACCGACAAGTCAAAAAACCGTTCACTTACTCAAATCTGGTTAAAAGCGAACCGATCTAGCTTAGCTGGTTTTCATTACTTTAAAAACCAAACCACCAAAAAAGAAAAAAAAAATCCCAAAACTCCTTTTCAGTTCCAAACCAATTTTTAAGAAAAAAATCTTAGGTTTTAGGAGGAGTTTTTCACAAAACCCAAACAAAGATAGGGTCTAGTTTTAAGAATTTCTTCAATCAGATTTGGGTGGGAAAAACAAACGAAAACGTCAAATTTCACCACCAGCGCCGGTACAATGTTGTTAATTTCATCTCGGAATTCTTCAGATTCTTCTTCTTCGTACCCTTAACACAATTTAGGGTTCGATTTTTAGGGTAAGATTTGTTGTTCATTTTTACTTCTGTTTAGGGTTTTGGTTGATTCGAAATGTGAATTGTTAGAAATTGTTTCTGTAAAGTTGAATTCTCAGATCTGTTTATTGATTTTTGTTGGTTGGTTAGTGATTCATGAGCTGTTTGTTGGTTAAGATTAGGGTTTGAGTTTAGTTTGGATCTGTAAAGCGAAAATTAGATCGGAGCGTGTTTGGTTGAGAAATGGTTGCATGGAATTTTGTTTAGAGTAAAAAAGTAGGAGGAATTTAGGTTTAATTTTGGGTTTTCTTAGCTTTTCCGAGTAATTTTTGTTGTTGTTGTAAGCTCATTATGTTTCGATTTGGTCGTAGTTCTGGTTTGAATTTTAGGTTTCATTTCTATAGAATTATGATATGTTTGTTGGGCGCGCTATGTTTCGATTTGGTTGTAGTTCTGGTTTGAATTTTAGGTTTCATTTCTATAGAATTATGATATGTTTGTTGGGCGCTCTATAATTAGTATGATTTTAGCTCGATGATATTCTGATTTACTCAACTGAAATTGGATATTTGTAGGAATCAAGGTTTGGTTGGCTGAAGTGGAATTTCTTGGTGAGTTAGATACTGTTTGATTCACTGGTGGTGGCTGAATAATTGAGAGGCGCCACACAAGTTGAAGTGTCGAGGGATAGAAAATGGAGTGTAATAGAGATGAAGCAATACGAGCGAAACAAATCGCCGAGAAGAAGTTTGGTGCAAAGGACTTTGCTGGTGCGAAGAAGTTTGCTATGAAAGCTCAAAACCTGTATCCAGGACTTGAAGGCATATCTCATATGTTGTCAACATTTGATGTGTATCTCTCAGCAGAAAACAAGGTGTATGGGGAAGCAGATTGGTATGGTGTTCTTGGTGTAAGTCCATATTCAGATGAAGAAACAGTGAAAAAGCATTACAGGAAATTAGCTCTGTTGCTTCACCCAGACAAGAACAAATCGGTAGGGGGAGAAGGGGCATTTAAGCTCATTTCAGAGGCGTGGAGTTTGTTGTCTGATAAGAATAAAAGAGCAGTTTATGATCAGAAGAGGTTTGCGCCAAAAACATCTCATCATAAGGTTCCAACCACAACTAAGGGTTCAACTTTTGCAGCTGCGAACGGCTTTACAAATAAATCTTCGAATGCAAGATCCCATAAGAGTACAACTCATGCTGGTCCCACAACTGCTCCTGTTCCTCTTCGACCATCAAAACCCAATACATTTTGGACTTCTTGCAATCGCTGTAAGATGCAGTATGAGTATCTACGGGTGTATCTGAATCACAATTTATTGTGTCCCAATTGCCATGAACCCTTTTTGGCTATAGAAGCGCCAAATCCTCCCACTAATGGTCCAAATTCTTGGTCCTTCTCCCAGCAGCACCAGAAACAGAATAATCCTACAGATCTTCACTTTGGTCCAGCAGCTGATATTGGCACAGCTGCGAATATGGCTCAGCAAGCCTATGACAAATTAAAGAGAGAGCGTGAGGAGGCTCAAGCAGCAGCTGTTAGAAGACAAGAAGCCTTTGGAAAGAAGAAAACTGTTTCTAAGAGACCAGTAAGCGGATCTGGTCCTGACCTCCAGGGGGGAAATCCTGCAAAGAAAACAAGAATTATAGACAGTGGGAATTTTAATGGAGGGAATATGGCCGATCAACTGTTCTTTGGAAGTGGTTCTAATGGAAGCGGTTATAATGCATCGGGATTTCAACCAGGTTGTTCTACATCAGGATGGCCCAATGGATTTTATTATACCAGTAAGCCTAATAGTACAAAAGAGTTGACGCATTTAGAGCTTCGAAATATGTTGGTAGGGAAAAGCAAGAGAGAAATTCGCAAGAAGTTAAGTGAAATGAGCTCGAGCTCTGTGAACAAGGCCCGGGAGACAGAAGGAAAGAAAGATGAGGAGAAGCAGAAACAAAAACAAAAACAAACATTTTCGGTGAATGGTCAGACACTCGATGAGAAGAAATCAATTGAGTTGGATACTAAGAAAGCAGTTCAGGATACGAAAGCAACACGTGCTGCATCTGGCGCAGATACAAAAGGTAAAACCAATGAATCCCTAGTTATCAGTGTTCCTGATCCAGATTTTCATGATTTTGACAAGGATAGGTCAGAAAAATCATTTGGGGAGAACCAGGTGTGGGCTGCATATGATAATGACGATGGGATGCCTCGTTACTATGCCATGATTCAAAAAGTGACCTCGAGGAGTCCATTTAAGATGCGTATGAGTTGGCTTAATGGCAAAAGCTGCAGTGAACTGGGGCCAATAGACTGGGTTGGATTGGGCTTCTCCAAGACTTGCGGGGACTTCAGGGTTGGGAGATATGAATTAATCGATTCAGTCAATTGTTTCTCGCATAGAGTTACGTGGACAAAAGGTGCACGTGGTGCTGTTCGAATAGTTCCTATGAAAGGTGATATATGGGCTCTCTACTGTAACTGGTCCTCTGAGTGGGATGCATCTACTCCTAATGAGGTCATACATAAATATGAAATGGTGGAAGTTCTCGATGATTTTAGCGAGGAGCAAGGTATCACTGTTATTCCTCTAGTTAAGGTTGCGGGTTTCAAGACTGTTTTCCATCGGCACCTAGATCTTGTGGAAGCAAAGAGGATTCCAAGAGAAGAAATGTTCCGGTTCTCGCATCAGGTCCCTTCCTACTTGCTAACTGGTGAAGAGGCCCAAAATGCTCCAAAGGGTTGCCATGAACTGGACCCTGCTGCTACCCCGGTGGAACTTCTGCAGGTGATGACAGAAGCCAAGGAAGAAGAGAAGGCGAATATAAGAGTAGAAACTGAGGTAAAAGTGAAAGTAGCTGAAAATCAGGTCAAACCAGATTGAGACTTTAAACATGAGGCTATGTGGGGCTAGTAGACCAGCGTTCTTGATCATGACAGGTTCGGTTTGCTTTTACTGTTCAAGTTCGAGGCGAAAGACATCTTTGGTCGTTTGTGTTTCAGGAAGGTTATTCATTATTCATAACTCACATCAATACTATCAGTTATATATCATAGTAGTTGCACACTCCATTGTAGAATGACCTATCTTTTGTTATATGAAAACATGGTTCTGTTTGAATTTGCAGATACCTGGATACTAGTTTCTTTTGTTTTTTAAGTCAAATATTTTAACATATATGACGATGATGACGTAGTAATAGATTTGGATTCTGACTGTTCAACTTATTCTTCTATTTCATGTGTGGCTTTTTTTGTCCTTTACACCTAAAACAAAAATGTTATTGGTAGCAGCGTTTCGTGATGTTACAATGTAGTGCATTGTGTATAGATACAATTTGCTCGATGAAATTGTTTTTTAGTAACATTATGCAGTTGCCTCAACATCTCTTGGAGAGTCTGAACTAGATTTGGTTATAATTGGTTGATGTCCGGTTAGTCTGTCCCTGGCTGCAGAAGCAGCTGTGTGAGGACTACATGTCCATGAAGAGGTAAGCTTGTTTATTCTTAATACGAGCTAGTGTTTTTCAATGACAGAGTTGGTCAGTTGGTCTAATTATTCATTTTCAGGACTGGTACCTGATAAATTTTGATGTTACAGTGTGTATGTTAATCCGGAATATTTTCTGACGCATTGAAGCCGTTGTATGTTTTAGGAATGGTCTTATGTTCCAGTTGGTGGTTCATTGCCTAACACAGAGCAAACCCTTGCATTTGGTGCTGCAGCCAGCATGGTTCATCCAGCCATGAGTTAGAAGAATGAAGGTTGTGATATCGTTGTGCTGCAGCCAGTAACTCCGCCCCAACTCGTTTTTCTCTTGATTAACTATTTTTTTTCTTTTGCTATTTTTTTCTCAGACAGGCTACTCAGTTGTGATATCATTGTCTGAGGCTCCAAAATCTGTGTTTGTAATTGCAGAAATGTTGAAGAATAATCGCGATTCTGAGTGTTACCCAAGAAAAACGTATGGTCAATCTCTCAACTCTCCATCCAAGGTATGTATTGTTACGTCAATTTCAATTCATTCGGCTACAAGTGCTTCAGTATTTTGTAAACTTGCAAATATGGGGTTTGAATCTTTGTGTTTGGCTTATCATTCCATGTACATCCAATATTCGTATGTTCCTGTGCAGTGGGATGTTTTGTATTTAATAGATCAAGGGACGAGGCATCTCTGTGTTACCAAATTAATAGATTATCATATATGTTCCCTTACTTCTCTCAGTTGTCCAAAAAGTAACAAGGTCATGCTAGCACACGATGAATTTCTTAGATGTTTTTATTTAAATGTCAGTGGATGACTCTTTGGCCGAAAGAAAGGAAATGTCAAAGAGCATTCTTTCTCTTTCGACTTGAGCTGATTTTGCGACTGGATATTGAAGGCATAAGAACATTTTTCTAGACCTTTTTTGGCCTACCTAATTGGTAAGTTTGAATATCCAGGTTCCTTTGTTATGCACTTGATCACATCCTAAGAACTTGCTTTAGATT
>JAJJMA010138873.1:0-13950 GCA_023529015.1 Papaver nudicaule
CAAGATTGAACACAAATAATTCTTCAACAACCATAGTAAACAATATATTATTCATATTGAATAACAAGCGAATAACAAGCATTGAATTTTACCCCACTGGAGCATTCAGAAATTTAACATCTGAAACTCATTTATTATCAGGGAACCGGTCTTGAGAGCTCTGCGACTCGGAGATTGTGAGTCGCTATTTTCCTCCACTGATTCAATCCAATCCACCATTTTTGGAGCCAAATCTTCTCTGCATGTTATACCATTCTATTATATCCCTCTTCAATGACTGTGGGTGTTAATGTATTGAGGTTATTTAGGTTTCATTTGGCTTTTTGTTGTCTATTGGTGGATTTTGTTTGAGCGGCTCTTTGTTGGGTTCCATGTTCAAGTTCATTTCTTGATTATCTTCAATGTTGTTATCTATTTACTTCGATTACACCAGTAGGAGGACATTAGTGAAGTTTTTGAGTATTGGTTGAGTTGAATCGTGTTTGTTTACTTGTTTGGTTATTCCCCTGCATACACAGAAACTGTTTGTGTTATTACCCAAGTGAAATGGTGAAGTAAGGGTTGCTGGTCTCAGTTTTGTTGGATTAGTTTCTTTCACCCGATTGTGGTTGTTGATGCTGTCTGGGTATATCAATTGATCTCCTTATTGTCGTGAAGTAGCCTCTTTATTCCAGTTTGACTCAGCTACATCTGCGTCACACTCTCATCTGAAGTTATTAGATGTTGTTGGATCGATGTTCTCCACTGGTGGTTTCCAACTGTATCAAACGCTAATGATTTTTCCCCAGCTGATTTTTGATTGTCATTAAGTTACTATGAAGTTCCTAGCATGGAACTGTCAGGGGTCACACTCCCCTGATACTCTGTATAAGCTAAGAAATATCACAGGAGGGTCCTTTCTGAGACTTTGGCTTCAGATAAATATATCCAGTATCTGGTTTCAATTTTGGGTTTTGACAGTGGGTTCTCAGTTCCATGTGTAGGAAGGAAGGGGGGGGCTTTGTTTTACTATGAAACTCTAACATCAGAGTTCAGATTCAAGTCGCAAATCAGAGCATGATACACGCTCTGATTGAACCAGTTTCTCAACAACCTTCTTGGTTCTTCACAGGCATCTACGCCCCCCCAAAAAAACAAGAAAGATGGGATCTTTTGCGCAATTTTGGTTCACTGATTGCGGCAACACAAATTCCATGGTTGTTGATGGGTGATTTTAATGAAGTAACTTCACAACAGAATAAGAAGAAGAGAGGGAGGTCTTTCCATATCTCGCATCTAACTTTCTGAATTTTGTAGATAATTTTGGACTAATTGATTTGGGTTTTCAGGGCAATCCGTATACATAGACCAATAAACAACAAGGGCAAGAGTGGATTTTGGAAAGGCTCGACAGAGGCATGGCTAACTGTAAGTGTAGAAAATGCCTTTGTCCACCAGGGGCACTCAAGAAGTGACGCCATGTAGGAAGGATACTTCAGAGATGTGGAACAACAACGACAATATCTCTCAATGGATGGGGCAGAAGAGGAGATGGGCGCCTAGCAGGAGAAAGATGTATCAGCGCATATCCGAGGATAGGCAGAAGAGTGTACCAAGTTGGGCGGAAATAAGCATGTCACCGACAAAAATTGAGAATTTGGTTGAGCATTTATTAAGGGTCAGAAAAGTCGGATTATCAGAGTTGACTCGTTGACTCAGTGGGATATGAATCATTGTTCTTATCCAGTTCAAGATGAGAGACGCTGAAGTATCAAAGGAAAACGAGGGTATTGAAGGTTGGCGGATATGGACAAATATTGTCTGTATTATCTGTAGTCCATTATGTAGAATGCCTATAAAAGGCCATGTATTGTAACTGAGAAGGGGGTTGGAAAAGTGAACTCTAGGGTTGATCTTTTGAGAGAGAAATAATTCCTTCTTACTCTCAAGAGCTCAAATACTAGTGAAGATCTTAACTTTGTAGAGTGAATATCATTAGCAAGGTGAGAGTATATGGGAGACTTGAGTTAATAATATATGTGTGCTTGTGGGATATTACTTTAATCTTCATCAGCGTCTTATTCTTGTCTTGTCTTGTTTAATCTGTTTATATTTATGTCTAAGTATCATTCTATGCATGAAGTGAACCCTTACCTTGAATAATAAGTATTATGGCTTGTATTAGGTTGATAAACATGGGTGTATTGGTAAAATCTCCCCTATGGGGATTTTACCAACTACATTTTGGCGCTGGATAAGGTCTGAACCTGTGTTTTCCAAAAAAAATTATTCTTGATTCATAAAAACTTAGGTTGTTTTTATATTAATAATGTTCTTATTAATAAATATGTTGCTGATAGCTTTTAGCCATAAGTATACTGCCTTAAACTTTTAAAGTTTTCCCTTTATAGTAGTTTCTCTTTAAACCACAGAAAAATTTCTACTTTAAGATATGCTTTACATTATTAGCGTACTTATGAGTGTGTTTAGGCGATATTTATTTTGCTGGGAACGGTATAATAGGATTGTTTCATCCTGATTTACAAAATTTAGGCTTCTCTCTTCCTCTAATAAGGATTATTAGTTATCAAAAGTATGGGTTTTAGTTCTTTTTTGACATAGAGTATTGTTTTTGATGTGTAACAAATGGTCTACATTTAATAATCTTTAAAATTTTCTTTCTTTGGTAATGTAGTGCATGTCATAATGGGTCTAGATTCATACAAAGGTTCTCAGTTTAGGCGTATTCAACATCTTGATAGCTAGGGTTAGCACTGGTTTCCCTTATTTTGAGTAACAAAATGTAATTATTGAGTTAAAATTTTGTGAAAAGTTATTAGCAAAAACTGAATGTCGTACAGGTTTGGATCCATATTTTGGAACGGTTGGCAAAACTTTGGTGTTTTCTAGTTTTCATGAGGTTTCAAAAATTAGGGTTTTCCCAACTACCGACAAAATTAGGTCATGTTCTGCAAATAGTACAACTAAGCCTGCACTCTTTTGTTTGTTCTCTACTTTACAAAAAAAATCTCAACTACCTCCACTAACCAATTTGGCATTTGTTAATAGTCAAGCTAGCTTAATACTGTCAGGAAGTGCTTTTGTTGTTTTCTACACAGGATACTAAATGACGACTAGGCAAAAAGAAAGCACGGCGTCAACTAGCAAGTCTCCTAAGTTTCCCATATCAGCTCAGTCGCTAACTTTTCCCAATTGGCACAATACTAGGAGTTCAGCGGTACCACCGTTGGGTTTTTCACATGATTTTTTCTTGAGAGACACCTCAGGTAAATAGCCAACAGCTCCACAGTCAACGACACAACAACAGCAGCCAGCAATTCCACAGCCAGCAGCAGAACAACATCAGTCAGCAGTATTGCAGACAGTGGTATCGCAACAACAATTAGCGGCCATGGACAATGTCATAGTAGAAGATGAAACTTAATATTTGGACGGAATACCAGAAGAGGAAGACGAGGTAGAAGTTCCTATACAAAGTAAGGGTAAAGCTGTGGATGTCGGTAACAATAAAGAAGTAGAAATTGTCGGCGATACTTCTCATGCAGTAGAAGGGTTGTCAAAAGCAGTAGGCGGAAGTCATAATACTAATGGTTTAGTTTCAAGGGCAGCCGGCAATGGTCATATGGTAAACGGAAATACTTCAAAGGAAGCAGAGGGTAATAGCACGATGGCGGCGGTAGCTGGAAAATCTAAAACAGCGCCAATAGCAATCTCAGAGGGTAAAGCCGGATCCACTAACACTACAGAAGAAATGTTGAAGAAATTCCTTGAACAGAGCACCATAAATCAAGCCCAGATGCAGTTACAGATGCAAAGGCAGATGGACCTTATCCTCCAAAGTAATCGACAATTAGCAGAGGAACACAAAAAGTTGATGGAAAGTCGCAGTAGAAGTCACTCAACTCATACAGTTCATAACACTCAAAAAAGTAGATCTAAAAATCCAGAGGTAGCAGAATCCACAGTAAAAAAAGGAAGAAGGAAGTAAGAAGACCGAAAAACCTAAGCATAATGAAGAAAGATTCGCCGACTCAGACAAGATGAATGGAATGAATGAATGTGTGGCAAAGGAGTTACGCTTAAGGATGACAGGCACATGAAGAGAAAATTGGCAGAGGTAACAGGCACGCCAAAGGATGACAAATTAAAGAAAGCCATCTCAGAGGCGAAAAAGACACCATTTGTAGACTGGATTACGTATGGGAGAGTATCTAAGAGATTCTCTATGCCAACTTTCACATCAATTTTCGACGGCACAGGAGATCCATCCCAACACTTGCAATGATGTAGGAGAGATTTAACAGCATGGACGGGTTCAGATCCAATAATGTGCATATCGTTCGCCACCTCCCTTAAGGATGATGCTTCAGCGTGGTTCGACAGCTTGGAGGCAAAATCAATTATGACATACGCGGAACTGGAAGAGATATTCATAGCGAATTATATTTAAAACAAGAGAGTACGCCCATGGGTAGAAAAATTGTTCAATATCAAGAAAAGGACTATGGAAACGTGTAGAAGTCATATCATGAGGTGGAGAAAACTTTGTAGTGAAGTTGGAACGGAGGTTTCCGATAAAGAGAAGATGCGGGCATTTACTAGTTCAATGGAGACAAACGATCCAATATTCCAATCTATTGGACCCCGGCAGCGGATATGGGTGAACTGAGAGCTAGACAAAATAAATGGTTGTCAGATGAGGAAATGCAAGAGGAAGAAACCCGCCAGAAGAAAGAAATAGCAAGGCACGCTAATTCTATAAACAATTTCTCGCCGGCAGAGCAGGAAGAAATGAGGAAGGAATGGTTTAAAATGGAGAAGAAAAAATTAGAGGCAATGTGGTCCTACTTCAACGGCAATTGTTCCACAACAGCCGTAAGGGCAGCATCAGCAGAACATCGCCCAACAAATAATTATGCTGTAAGAGATGGTCGAGACAACAGAGGAGGTCATGACAACAGGGAAAGATACGCCAACAACGATAGAAGAAATTATGGCGACAACGGAGGATGATACGACAATCGGCGGTCAGGCAATGGTGACAGAAGATTCAAGAATGATAACCGAAGGTTCGGCGATAGAAGGCCAGGGTATCCAGATTTCCAAGACGCTACATTACCGAAGCTTTGTGTTACATACACTGATGCATGGGGACAGATAGAAAGTTCAGCATCAAGAAATGAGATACGCTATCCTTTTAACAGAGGAAACCCCATGCACCATATTTCAAACACTAGTCAATACTGCCAATATCATCAGTTTCATGGGCATTTAACTGAGAACTGCATAGGAGTTCAGCGGGAAATACACAGATTCATTTGTATGGGAAGGTTCCAAGATTTTTTAGAGTTACCCCCCGCACCGCCAATGGAATCCCAACCAATTCAGAGTGTACCGCCCCAACTAGAGGTCTTTGAAGTAGAGGTTAGAAGGGATCTAAAAGAGTTAAATTGTTTTTCCATAGTGCACTCCACGGTCAGCAGAGACGAATTCCACAATAATGTCATGTCAAGGATACATAAGCGGGATAGGAATGGCAATGAAATTTTTAGCGTCGTCGTCAAGAAAAGCCCATTGTTAGAGTGGATGAAGAAGCCACTGAGTTTCTCAACAGTAGAGCTACCACCTGAAGGAAGAGATCATTTAGACCCGCTGGTATTAACTATTCAAATGGGAAAATTTAAAGTTCCGAGAGTGTTAATTGATCCGGGTAGTTCTGTTGATATCCTTTTCAACTCAGCGTACCAAGCCATGGATTCTGAAGAAGAACCGGTAGAGCCTTTGATTCCCTCTACATACAGTATCTATCGATTTAATGGAATTGCTTCCAAACTCAACGGAGAACATACACTAAAAGTCGTAACATGTAAGACTCTAATCATGGATACCGCCTTTTGTGTTGTGGACGTCGACTCTCCGTACGCGGCAATTCTTGGAATACCATGGTTGCACAGCATCAAAGGAGTACCTTCGACCTATCATCAGCAGTTAAGATTCCCAACTCCTCACGGGGTCGCCGAATATATTTGTGACCCATCTACAGCAAAAGCATGCAATGAAGTAGACATCATGATGCGCGAAAATAGAAAAACAAGATTGAATGAGAAAAAGAAAAAGACCAAGGAGTTGGCCAAGGCCAAGGAAATAAATGAAGTAGTCCCCGACCCTAGCAAATATGTTCTTTCCGTGAAAGAAGGCGACACTGCAGCAAATTCTTCAGCGACACCTTTATAGCAATTAAAGGAACCTTCGCCTATGGGAGAACCAGAATTACATTTCACAACGGTAGAACCAACAAGAGATATCAACATCGGCGAGGGGGATGCTCCAAAGATAGTAAAAATTGGTACTTTGTTAAGTAAAGAAGAATCTCTGAAGTTAGAAGCTCTAGTAAAAGAATATATGGATGTTTTTGCTTGGGGGATGAACGAAATGCCGGGCATCGATCCGAAAACTGCATGCCACAAGTTAGACACATTGACCCAAAAATTCGGCCATTCAAGCACCGTATAAGGAAATTGTCGCCGGTATACAAGGAAGCAGTTGAAGCAGAGATTGATAAGATTAGGGCATTTGGAATCATTAGACCAGTGCAATATCCTGAATGGATAGCTAACATGGTGGTGGTACCTAAGAAGAATAAAGGTGTAAGAATTTGTATCGACTTCAGCGACTTAAATAGGCCATGTCCAAAAAATAGCTTCCCTTTGCCAAGCATAGATCAGACTGTCGATGCTACTTCTGGACATGAATTGTTATCATTTATGGACGGCTATTCTGGGTACAATCAAATACCGCTAGTAGAGAAGACCAGCGGCATACAACATTTTTCTCTACTAAAGGTTTATTTTGTTACACAAGGATGCCCTTTGGCCTCAAAAATGTCGGAGCTACATATCAGAAGATGGCTCATGATATGTTCGAGAAATGGATAGGGAAAACTATGGAGGTATACGTTGATGATATGTTGGTCAAAATTAAGGAAAAGAAAAATCATGTGCAAGATTTAAAAGAAATTTTTGATCATATGCGAATAACTAAGTTGAAGATTAACCCAGCAAAATGTGTGTTCGGTGTCACCTCTGGAAAGTTTTTGGGATATGTCGTCACAAAACAAAGAGTAGAGGCATATCAAGCAAAAGTTAAAGCCATCTTGGATATGCCTTCCCCGGTAACCTTATAAGATGTTCAGCGCTTAAATGGCACATTAGCGTCCCTTAACAGATTCAAATCTCGGTTCTCTGATAAGTGTAAGTTGTTTTTCCAAATGTTGAAGAAAGGAGAAAAGTTTAATTGGACGAATGATCATGAAGTTGCCTTTCAAGGAATAAAGAAATATTTAGCTACTCTCCCAGCTATCCAACCGCCGGAGCATATGGAGGAATTAAGAGTTTATCTGGCAGTCACAGCGGTCAGTGCAGTGCTTGTGCGGACAAAATGAGGGGAGACGCCGATGTACTACATCAGTTGAACCTTGCAACCTGCTGAGAAAAATTATACTAAGATAGAGCAATTAATTCTAGCTTTGGTTTTTGTCGCTAATCGACTTCGCCCTTATTTTCATGCTCATCCTATCACGGTATTAACTAAAACTCCTATTGAAGCTATTCTTCATAGCTCTCAAAGAGCAGGGCGTATTTCGAAATGGAATGCTCAAATAGAACAGTTTGGCGTCAAATACGAGATCAGAACGGCTCAACGGTCACAGGTTATCGCCGAATTTCTTGCAGACTTTCCAATTGAAGAAGAAGAGGAAGAAATTGAAGATATTCCGTTCATGGAAGAAGATCCAGATGAAGGAGTCCCAGATTTATTAAAAAGAGATCCAAACCGATGGGAGGTATATGTAGACGGTTCAGCTAACAGAGAAGGTAAGGGAATTGGCATAGTCTTTATCTCGCCGAAGGGTTCAAGGATAGTTCATTCACTCAGATTAGAATTTCCGGCTACTAACAATGAAGTAGAGTATGAGGCGGTGATACACGCTATGAGGCTTATCATTGAGATGGACATCAGCAACATCCGTTTAACCAATGATTCTCAGCTGGTCATTCGACAGATCTTAGGAAGATATGAAGCACACGATAGATCATTATAAAAATACCTGCAATTTGCTAGAGAATACGCTAACAAGATCAACGATATTGAGTTTAGAGACATATGCATAAAAGATAATAGGCATGCTGACGCTTTGGCATTCATTTCTTCCATGATGACGGATCCAGAAGTACCTTCCATTGCAATCAAAAGAGTAAAAATATCGTCAATAGAAGATAGAGGAGACAAAGAAGTATTAGCGCTGGATATCGAAGAATCGGCAGAAACGGATTGGCGGACTCCTATCAGATATTACTTAGAACATCTTACAACCCCTGGAAACAGAATTTTAGCACATAAATTCATAAGCAGATCAGGGAATTATGAGTTAACAGATGGAGTATTATACAGAAGATCATTCTCTGGACCATTATTGCGATGCGTATCAAGGGAGGAAGGAAAGAAGCTGTTAAAGGAAATACATGAGGGAGACTGCGGAAATCATAGTGGACAGCGGGCACTGGCTCTAAAAGTAAGAATGCAAGGCTACTATTGTCCTTGGATGAACGGTGATGCTGCAGAATATGCTAAGCGGTGTAGGCAATGTCAACTATATGCAAGAAGGATAAAGACGCTGGCGGTTTCGCTAAATTCAGTATTAATCCCTTGGCCCTTTGCCAAGTGGGGGATCGACGTCATTGGACCATTAACCCCAGGTTCAGGACAGAGGAAGTACATTATTGTCACTACAGATTACTTCACCAAATGGTGTGAAGCCAAGGCATTAAGACAAAAAACAGGAAAGGAGGTGTTTGTATTCATATGGGAGAATATATTCTGTCGATTTGGTGTTCCAGCGGAAATTTGTACTGATAATGGAAAGAATTAGTCGGCGAGAATATCGAGAATTTATTAACCACATACGACGTAAAGTTAGGAAAATCAACTCCCATTTACCCTCAGAGTAATGGGCAGGCGGAAGCAACAAATAATTAAAACTATAGGAATGGGGCTGAAAAAGAGAGTTGAGGGACACAAAAAAGCCTGGTGTGAACATCTTCACAATGTTTTGTGGTCTTACAGAACAACAGTTAGAGAGGCAACTGGAGCATCTCCCTTCTTGCTCACATTTGGTGCAGAAGCAGTGCTCCCATCAGAAGTTATACTTCCGACAACAAAACATGAAGCTTGGGAGAAGAACCTCAACACAGATTAAATATTTGCAAAGTTGGATGTTTTGGAAGAACAACGACTTATCGCCCTAACCCACATGGAAAATTATCACTGCCGTCTAGCCAGGGAATATAACAAGCGTGTCGTCCCAAGAGAGTATCACCCCGGCGACTTGGTATTGAGAGAGATACCGGCGTATCAGAAGAAGAAAGGATGCAAGAAGCTAGAGCCAACTTGGGAAGGTCCCTATATTATAAAGCGTGCAGCGGGTAGTGGAGCCTATGTATTGATTGATGAGCATGGTAAAGAGCTTGAGCATCCTTGGAATGCCAAGTTATTAAGAAATTTTATCCTTGAAGTTACATCTAAAACCTGAGATCTTGGGCGGGCATAATACCCAAGAAATCTTATTAGCTTTTGTAATCAGCAGCAAATAAGATCCGGGGACGTAGGTTTACTTTTATGCGCCGAACCCCGTTAACAAATTATTGTATCATTAAATTTTTACGTATGGCGACAAACACTAAAGGCTCAATACCTTATACTGAGGCAAAATTTCCATGAAAGTTACAAGGCTCAATAGCCATATACTGAGGCAAAATTGCCATGAAAATTACAAGGCTCAATAGCTATATACTGAGGCAAAATTGCCATGAAAATTACAAGGCTCAATAGCCATATACTTAGGCAAAATTGCCATGAAAATTACAAGGCTCAATAGCCACATATTGAGGCAAAATTGCCACAAAATCACAAGGCTCAATAGCCATGTATTGAGGCAAAATTGCCATGAAAATTCAAACCACTAAGGCAAAATTTCCATACACTAATGCAGCACATGTAAACCGTTGCCTACTGCTTGCAGAGTACAATAAGACATTTTGGGCTTCATTGACGATAACTTTGAATAACAGCGGGTCTGGTCATTGGAACTATAATTCCTTACATGTTACTTGTTGATTTGTAAGTGATGGCAATAAAAATATAAATTCATATCAGGTAAACCACCCCACTTATAATGGATCGCCGACGGGCACAAGTAACAATGTATAATGTAAGGTTGTGATGTGGCTAGCGGGATAACTGTCAGCTTGTCATTGGGACCAAGTGGATTTGATTGTATCGGCGACAAAAGGAAATACAATCACTTATAAAAGTAGAATCCAAAGTGCATATATGAAGACAAGGAAAAGTTTGTTAACATCTTACAAAGAAAGTCGCTGAAATAAAGAAAATACATACTCCCTCCGTCCCATATAAATTGAGCTAGTTGGGATTTGCACAATTATTAAGGCAAGGAAGAGAGAGATTAACTTTTTATTGTTTTTTTCAATTATACCCTTATAGATAATAAGATGGTAAAATTTAGAAACGACATATCTCTCAAATTATGGCATGTATCTTTGTAAACTTTATATCATTGAAAAGCATTTTAAAACATCTACGCAACGAGTATAAACATAACTATGAAATTATAAATATTTATTATACTAAGATTTCATAACAATAATCAATAAAAAGGATAAGATTAAAAACATGACCTATATAATAGAACTAGCTCAATTTATGTGGGACTAAATCAAAATAGAACTAGCTCAATTTATGTGGGACGGAGGGAGTATTACTTAAGCACAAGCAAAACTAGAACTCTGAGCTGATAAAGTTAGAGTTGTTGACTTGATGATGAACCATCCTTAAATTTTTGAAATTCAAGAGGTTTCTTGGAATTGTCAATGGCCCTCTTAAGATCGTCAACAAAGGTGCTTTCATCATTTTCTTTACTCTCAACAGTAACAATGCTCTTTCCTTTGTCGCTTTGATCGGCGTCCTGGCCTTGATCCTCATTGGCGTCTTGACCTCCATCATCATTGACGTCCTCGCCGGCATCTTGATCGAAGTTCTCGCCGTCAAGATTAGCTTCCCTATCATCTTCAGCGGCATCATCGCCGTCATCTTCATGTTCACTACCCCCCACTTTCTTCCTCAGATTCAGATCCGCTTTCAACATGTATAGTATCATCGACATCACCTTCATTCTCAGCGGTAGAGGGAGTATTCATTGACATGCCAGGAGGAAGGCGGTCAGGACCATACTCTATTGGTACCTTTAACTTATGCTTTGGGCAGAACTTTGCCAAGTACATCTGAACGGCAAGAAAACCAGTCATGTTAACATTAGCAGCATATTGTTCTTCTTTCTCTTGCGCAGCTTTCCTAGCAAGGTTTAACTCAGACTGGAGATGATCGTGCATTTTCTGAAGTTTAGCAGACTTGGAGGATTCAATCTCAAATTTATTCTTGAAACCTTGGAAAGCCTTGACGTCATTCTCCAGATTAGTGATCTTGCCAACGCATTGTAGATGTTCTGCCTTTAGTTCATGCATTTTATCTCCACATGATTGGTGTTCTTTGACCTGCTCCTCTAGTTGAGTAATCCTAGAGGTGCATCCTTCATGCTCTTTAACAGCGGCAAACTGCTCTTCTAGCTGGGATTCAAGCTTCTTGTATTTCTCTGAAATCAAAGAGAAAACAAATTAGAGCGGAGGCAGAGGCAATTTTGGGAATTAGTTGGCGGAGATAAAAACCCTAGGAAAACTACCTTCTAGTTCATCTACATGCATACGCATACCCTCCCGGGCGACATTAATCTGATCCAATTTACTTAAAACTCCTTGATCAGAACAAGGACCCACAACTTGTTTGATCCTGAGCCTAAGAATATTATTCTCTTGATTTAGCTGCCGGGCACGATATCCATGGAGTTGGGCAAAATCTTTATAACGTTAAATTTCGTCACGAGCGGTATCCCTTTCAGCGGTTTTACAAACTAGTTGAGAGGATAAGCGACTAACGGCGGCCTTTTCATTCTTTAATAGAGAGGTTACTTTCATATGGTCAAAAATAGCTTTCTCTTTGGCTTTACGCTCCAGTTCTGCTAAGCGGGAAGCGTTATCACGTTCACTCTTAATCCACGCAACGTCTTCTTGTGAAGCTTTGAGAAGGTGATCAAGATTTACATTAAGGTCAGAGACATGGCGTAACTCTCGGCGGTACCACCTAACATCTTGGTCGAAATCGAGTAACAGATTACGCTGCTTAGTATTAGCACTAGTCAGCTTGTTAATCTCAATTTCGATCCGCCGTAATCATCGTCATGATGTTGTTGGCGACCTTATAATAGACAAAGACTAGAAATTGGGCAAAAATAGACAGAGGAATAAATGATATTCTGGGAAAAACTTAAGAAAATAGCTAACCTTTGAGTTCTTTGTGCTCTCCTGACTCCTTGTAAAAATAATGACGTGGACGATCAGATTCTTTCTTCTCTAGGATCAGCTTCTGTTCTAGTGTAGCTTTTGCTTTACGAAGATTGTCACGCTCTTGTTTTAGTTGAGCATTCAACGTAATACTGCCAAGATTGCGTTGGAATTCCTGAAAAACAAAAGAGATGGACACATTCAGAGAAGAGGTTACCAGCGAATATAATAAAAGAAATGGCTGAGGCAATAGCTTACCAGGACAGCACTGCAGAGCTGCTCATAAGGCGTAAGATGAGAAACAGCAGCAGTTAGCTCAGCGGGTTTCAGCGCCAATCCAGGCTCACTTAACTTACTCATAGATTCGAGATAAAGGGTATTGGAACCTCCTTCATCTTGAGCAACTAACTTGGCAAAAGAATCTGCCAATTTGTTCAGCAGTATTTGGTTCTCCATATAACTACCACTGGCGGAACCTTGAGGTAGTTTGTCCATAGAAACACTACACCATATTCTGTGATCCGCAACTGAAATTCGCAACTGAAATTCGCAACGGTTTTGCTGCAGTTGCGAATCGCAACATACCCAGAACCGTTGCGGATTTGATGCAACGGTAGAGATTTAGTTGCGGATTGACGCAACGGCTTAGATTAGGTTTCAATGCTTTTAGCCATTTCATTATCTTCATTTTCACTTCATTTCTCAGAGGCAGCAGGGGAGAAAAATTTAGGGTTCATCATCTGAGTAGTTTAGGGTTCAAATCTGAGTAGTTTAGGGTTCAAATCGATGAGAAGATGATAATCGAAGTGGTGTTAGTCTTCGTGGTTCTGCAAATCGAAGAGAAGTGGTGTTAGTCTTCGTGGTTCTATTTCACTTCGTTAATCAGAGGAGCTGCGAGAGACAAAATATGGGGTTCTTTGACAACCAGACTCAAGGAAAAAAAAACGGAAGAAAACCTTAGCTTAACTTCTGAGATCCAAGTTATGTTCATCTTCTGGTCGATCGAAATCTATTTCATTTTCTTTCTCTTTATATTTCTTGTTTTATTTCTGTTCGTAAGTTTGATGATGATTTTACTTTCTACTCAGCTTGTAAGTAGATCTGGTTTTTTATTTAGGTTTCTGGTGAGTATTTGTCATACCAAATCTGAGATCTATCATTCCCCTTATTCTAGATTTAGGTTTTGTTTGATTTTTGGATTTCTCATAATTTATTCTAATTAGGGTTTTGATTTGTCTAGTTTTAACACATGGGTATGTTGTTAATTGACGAATCTCGCTATGTTTTCCAGGCAAAATTAGCTCATGGATTGACTTGGATTCAGACGATGAAGTTCTTCAAATGGATTCGGAAATTGCTTTAAAGGAAGAAATAACAGGAGCTTCCCACCTCTCATTACAGTATCTGTAATCAAATCTTACTCCCTACTTTGTCGTTTGATCTCTGCCTGAAAACCTTCTTACTTAAGAAAGACATTAATGCT
>JAJJMA010138889.1:0-12410 GCA_023529015.1 Papaver nudicaule
ACTATACCACAACAAGCTTTCACCGAAGTGAAAAGAGTTTACGCTACTTCCCTGAGGACCTTCACGTGTGCTTGATGCTTGCGGTATTTGTCCTTAGACACCTCTATTTATAGCACTCAATAAGATAGGTTGCTTTGGAATTAAGCAATCAATTACTTGTCCCACAAGTTAAGGAAACCCTAAACTTGCCAACCAAGTAATACAGATTAATCTCAATTGAAATTCCTTTTTAGATTTATCTGCCAAGTGTTTTGTTGGCTCTAAAACACTTCAAGATAGGAATCCAACAGACCAGAGATAATCTTATCTTATTGACTCATTGAGGATCGTTAGATGGAACACAAAAGGTATTTATGTTTCACACAAGTCCATCTAAGAGATAAAGGAGTTGGAATTTGACTCAGAGTGAATTTCTAAAAGATATCCACGTAATTTGACTCACCAGGGAACTTCTCCGTGTCAGGTTCACGTACCGGTACGTGAACAAATAGGACACAGGAGATTTTCAGCTCCTGGTACGCAAACCGGTTCGGGAACCGTCCGCAGTCAAATTAGGTCAAATTTGGATTCCGCTGTAAGAACTGGGCTGAGCCAGAACTTAGACATGAGAATGTCCTCAGCTGTGATCCACAGGCTCTTTGCTCAAGAGTACTCCTTAGATTCATCCATATCCAACATAACAGTTTGCAAGCAAACCATTGTAATGGACATATGGCGTCGAATCTATCTCATGCATTCCTGATTCACAGCATTCGTGGGATCAAACGCTGGTCATGACATAAAGCCATGTTACACAAGAACACGATCTCAATCGCTACATTACTACTAAAGTAGTCGACTATATTTCGAAAGAATAGAGAAAGTAGAAATAGAAGAATATCCATAAAGTCATAACTCCTACTAACCTTTTGTCGATGAAGAATAATTGATGTCTTCTTTGTCTTCACAGTCTTCGTCTTCAAGGTCTCTACTACTCTGTCTATATCCCATTTCCGAAATCTAAATTCTAGTAGGCTAAATCAAGAATTGAATTTTGACACCTAAAACTGAGAACTAGCTTGACATACCAACGCTAGTGGGTTTGACCGGACAATGCCCTAACAGTGGCCATTTTTGAAAATTGCCCCTACTAATTTAGGACTCAAGATTCTTCCTGGGTAGAGCTGGAACGTCGTTGTTAGGCGGTTGTAGACCGTGGCAAAAAAAAAATATTTGGAATGAATTGCATTGTTAATGGTTAAGTTTTATTCACCTATAAAATCCTAGATAGATAGATAACTAAAGATGAAAATGAAAACCGATAGCCAAAAATGATTACGGAAAGAAATTTAGAGTTTACGAAACAAATATGATTGGTTATTATATTCAAAAGAAGGTTTTTTTGTTTTAAGTAAGATTAAAGTTTTAATTATCTCATAATAACATGGGCTAAGATTAAATAAGTTACAACTACAACATTTTTTATTTTAGAATGGGGCAAATATAATGATGTTATTGATTAGGCAAGCAGGATCTTACATTTCGGAAATTCCTATTGCATTCGTATCATTAAAAAAAATTTGTCGAAGGAAATGGTGGTGTTTCAGAATCCCATTTTTTTTATATTTGCATTTTTCTGATTTTGTAGTTGTTCTTTCATCGCCTGAATTCGCCAGCTCGTCTGCCACTTTGTGGGGGCATAAAACCATCGAGCCACGTGTCAGCATCACAAAAAGGGAGCACCATAAGGGAAGAAGAAGCTTAGAGTACCGAATAACTCGAGAAGGTAGCCACCAATAAAATGCTACGAAGAGAGGACCACATCGAAGATAAATTGAGCCACGAAGAAAGGGATATAATCGAAGGAGCGGATACCACACAAAACGAATCAAAGGATAGAATGATAAGGACAGCTTCGAGGACATCTCGGAGAACCACCGACTTATTCGACAACTTCTGACACACCCACGATTGTGTATTTTGTCTTATTAGCTGTAACCCACTTGTAACTCGATCTATAAAAGGAAAGCTCGAGCTCAGATGTAGAGGTGGGATTTTCTTATAAGCCTTGGGACATTTTGAGAGAGATTAGGGTAGTAATTGTTCTCCTCAGGTCTTTAAGCACATAATCCATGTAGTATTAGCCAGAGAAATACTCTACACTCATGATACTTGGTTCTTTACTTTGTCTATGATTAGCTTTAATCTATATCAAAATAGTTCTTATTCGAACTCGATGCTTCGTTTTACATCAGATTCACTCTTTATTCTTGCTATAACCACATTTTCATGATGGCTGTTAGGTATAAGATCTCTATGCAGATTTTATACCAACACAGTTTGGCGCTAGCAACAGGGACTGATTAAAATGACTTAGGTCTGCCTTTGCTTTGATGGTTTTCAAAATTTTCATAAAATTTTTTCCTAGGGTTTTCAAGTTTTACTTTTATTTCTCCACTTTTTACTTAAAATAAGCTCCACCATCTTAAGCATCTAAAGATTTTAAGCTTTAAGGTACTTAAGAACTTCGAGCAAATCATCACAGTGATAGATCGATGTCTTTCAAGGAATTCAAGCTTTGAAATATAGAGATCTAATCAAGATCCAAAAAGTTTTTCAAAAAAGTTTTCATGAAAATGAAGAATGATGACCAGCTATTTGGAAAGGATTCAGCGTTAGTACCTTCGACATACAATGTGTTTGGCTTCAATGGTAAACCATCGGTACCCAGGGTAGAGCTACCTCTAACAGTCTATGTGGGCAAGCTTGAACTACCTACTTCATTCTGTGTAGTAGACATTGATTCTCCATACACTGTTATTATGGGGAGAACTTGGTTACATGATTTAATGGGAGTAGCTTCTACACTTCACAAATGAATCTGATTCCCAGCACCAACTGGGATAGCAGAAATAATGGGAGATCCTGTTGAAGCTCGTATCTGTAACGAAATCGACGTACAACAAAGAAAAGGCTTGAAACAAGACTCGGGGAGTCAGAATAAGCAGTTAAAAATAACAAAATTTAGTATTAAAGAGTTCACCGCCGAAGTAGAGGCAAGAATGGCCATGAACTCCATGAAAAAACCAAAGACAACTCCACAACCAATCATGGAACCTGCTCAGATAGGAAAGGGTTCATGGTGCAAGGACAAGGAGCAATTTATGATAACAAACAATAAACAAAGTGGCGCATCAACATCTTCAAAGAAAGTAGTAAGTGAAGTAAGATTGAATATCATCGAAGATAACAAAATAAACACCGAGGAAGAGCCCTTTTGGACAGGCCCATATGGCATCGAAAAAGCACTGGGAAATGATACCTACAGTTTGATCAACTTCGAGGGAAAACGATTGAGCACTCCTATCGAAGGATACTATTTGAAGCACCTTAATTAAAATCTGAATGTAATCGAAGCAACTTGATTATCTTCATTAAAAAAATAAATAAAGAGACAGCTTGACCTGTTATATCTCGATTCAAACTCCAGATCTTATTCGATTAGGCCAAAGTCCTACCTGATTAGGCACCTCTCCTAAGGCCTAGATGCCATAAAAACAAACAGGCACTTCTCTTAAGGCCTCGATGCCATATAAACGAACGGGCCATGATGCCATATATCCCCTAGTGCCTTGACGCAATATATATATATATATAAAGGCCATGACGCCAAGGCCTTGATGCCAATTATAAAAAAAGACCTACAAGTGTTAGGCACAGAGCTGACGTACATGTAGTCGTAAGGGCCCTACGAGCTACATGACACAGTCATCTACCCATAAGATACCCCGTTAGCGGTGGGTACTTTGCATCAAAGCTACATAAGCTAGAAGAATTTGGACCCACTAACACGCGACCTCTGGGTCCTCTCTTTTGAGGCGTCGCGGGGATTATAAATGGGATTAACATTGTTGGTGCAAAGTACCCACCGCCCACGTGTAAGCATCTGAGAAGCGGAAGTAGGATAAGCCAGGTAAGAGCGAAGCACAGAGTGAGATCAGAAGTTCCCACTACTCATCTCAAGAGAGAATACGGATGGAGGGCTGAGAAACAACCACGACAGAACTGATGGGACAAGTATCTCAAGAGACAGCTGTAAGGCGTGGGAAACACCCAACCACTTTCATTCAATGCGCGGTCAGAACAAGTCAGAAGTCAAGGGACGCGTGTCAAGTTCTCAGCGATGAAAACAAGAGAAAGCCGCACACGGAAGAAGACTTCAGTAGTAAGTAAGTGAAAGGCCGCAGACTAAGAGAAGAGAGCCGCACTACAAAAGGAGGTGTGAGGACCCCACCAGGTGTGAACGCAGATATCTGGGAACCGCCTTAGGACTCCTATAAATACTCAGCTCATAGGAATGGGTTGAGGACGGACTTTTGAGTACAAGAATTGGAGAGAGAAGAACTTAGTAGTGAGCTCAGTGAGAATTATCATCAACATTATCTTGTAACCTTACTCAAAGTCATTTAAGACTAAAACTTGTATATTGTATTATGATTACCACCTTCATATGAATGATCAATTATAGCTTGAAAGAAGTAATTTAGTGTTCCTAGTTATTTATGTGATTTAACGGATGATACTCCTTTATATTGAAAAGATCCAAAGGTTCGATACTATATATATCATGTAAGTTAGTGACGTAAGACTAGGATAGTTTTATGCACAAACAAACATCTGCCATTAGGGCGGATGGAACCCTGAGGCAGCTAATTAGCTTACATTCACGGTAATGGTAAGCGAGTTACGCAGCCAATGGACCTCCTCCAAAAATCAAATATAGCCTCGAGGAGGGGCAAGCGAGAACAGAAGAGTCGAACTCCAGGCCGCGATAGGAGAACAATACCATGTCTAAGCTCCAGCATTGATCGCCACTCCCTCATTGTGCTACTTTATTATCGTGGCCCAAAGTAGCTACCTACCATAAGACTCCTGATTTACTTAGGCAGAACGGTGTTGTGTTCTTCACACAACAGTTCAAAAATCAGAAGGAAGTAACCTCTTGATTCAAAGAATCAAGCCCAATTTCAGAGCTCCAAGATCTAAGAACCCAGATAGAACAACAAAGTTCTCTGGTTTTGATTAAAAATAACGGAATGACATCCAAGTCCCAAACTACAGCCGATAAATATGAGCAAAAGAAACTAACTCACAAGCCAAACTCGAGCCGACAGGTGGCATTAATCGAGCAAGACCAACTAACCCGTCTAACGGACAGAAATACAGCAAAATACTAACAGCACTCAGCTAATAACTATCAACACTCAAAAGAGACAGCCCAACTGAAGGAAGGCGTGCTAGACTCCAGTACTTGACTCCCATAACAGATGCCTTGACTCAGGTACATGACATTACCCTCCTCTTCAAATTATCCTTGTCCTCAAGGATATAAATCTGGAAAATGAGCAGAGATGTGAGCAGCATCCTCCCAAGTTGCATCTTCTGCAGATGAGTTGCACCAATGTATAAGAAGCTGTGGAACCTCCACTCCTTTTCTGATGATATCTATGGTTTCAAGTATCTGTACCGGCTTCACTTCTATTTTCCCTTCATGATCAGTAATGGACAGTGTTGGTGATGGTGTGTGTGCAGAGCCAATATGCTTCTTTAGCTGAGAAACATGGAACACAGGATGTATCCTAGAAGATTCGGGTAAAGCTAGTTTGTATGCTTGAGTACCCACTCTCTGAATGATCTCAAATGGCCCATAATATTTAGTTGCAAGCTTGATATTCTTCCTCAAAGCCATTGAATTCTGTCTGTAAGGTTGCAGCTTCAGATAAACTAGGTCATCCACCTCAAAGCTTCTGTCTGATCTCTTCCTATCTGCAAAAAAAATCATCCTAGCCTGAGATTTAGTGAGAGATTCCTTCACAATGTGGAGCATGCCATCTTTTTGTTTCAAGTATTCCTCCACTGAAGCCACAGAAGTAATAATAGTAGAAGGAAAAGCTAAATGAGGAGCTTCATATCCATAGAGTTCCTTGAATGGTGACATCTTGATGCTTGAGTGAAAACCAGAGTTGTACCACCACTGCAAGAGCTAGCCAACTGCTCCACTTCTAAGGCTGATGCCCAGTCATACATCTAAGATAATTTTCAAGGCATGCATTCACTCTTTCTGTTTTTCCATCAAATTGAGGATGATATGCAGTACTCATGCTTAAGTTTATACCCAAAATTCTGAATAAGTCTTGCCAAAAATTGTTGGTTAAGACTTTATCTCTGTCAGAAACAATGGATTCAGGCAATCCATGTAGCTTGAAAATGTTGTTGAGAAATAATTTGGCTACACCAGCAGCAGTATAAGGGTGTTGCAAAGCAATGAAATGAGCATATTTGGTGAATCTATCCACCACCACTAAGATGATTGTTTTCTTTTCACTATTGGGTAGCCCTTCAATGAAATCCATACTGATATGCTACCACGCTTGTTGTGGAATAGGTAGATGAACCAAAAATCCCCAGGATAAGTGTGCTCACCTTTATTTCTCTGACAAACATCACAAGTGGTAACTAGCTGCAAAATTTCTCTCTATATTCCAGGACAAGAGAAATGAGACTTAGCTCTGTTGTATGTAGCTTGAATGCCATAGTGACCACCAACAGCTGAGGAGTGAATAGAAGAGAGAATGTTGGCCCTCACATCTTTGTTGCAGCCCACATATAATCTGTTTTTGTACCTTAGGATTTCCTCTTTGTAAGTGTAATGCTCCAAAGAATCTGGCTTAATAACTAAGAAGAATATCCTGCACCCAATTTTTCCTTGAGATAGCTAGAGCATGGAGTGAAGTTGCTTGTACTGGTCTTTTAGATAAAGCATCTGCAACCTTATTTTCAGCTCCTTTTTCGTATTGGATTTCATAGTCATAACCCAATAACTTGACTAACCACCTTTGCTGCAACACAGTAGTAATCTTTTACTCCAAGAAGAATTTTATACTCTGATGATCTGTCTTAATAACAAAATGGTGACCAAATAGGTAATGTCTCCATTTAGTAACTGCAGACACAATGGCAAAGAGTTCCTTCTCATAAGTGGACATGGCCAAAGCTTTAGGGCCTAAAGCTTTACTGAAATAAGCAATTGGTCTATCATCCTGCATAAGCACATCTCATATCCCTGAATCACAAGCATCAGTCTCCAGTGTAAAGTTGAGAAATCAGGCAGAGCTAAAACTGGTGTAGTTGACATGGCTTGCTTCAGCTTCTGAAAAGCTAGCTCAGCTGCATCACCCCACTGGAATGAGTTCTTCTTGAGTAGATCAGTGAGAGGTTTGCTGATGTTACCATAATTCTTCACAAATTTCCTATAGTAACCAGTTAGGCCTAGAAATCCTCTTAGATCTTTTACAATGGTTGGAGTTGGCCACTCAACCATACTAGCTATTTTAGCTGGATCAGCTACTACACCTTCAGAAGTGATAAGATGGCCTAAATATTCAAGCTCTTGTTGAGCAAAACAACACTTAGAAAGCTTGGCATAAAGCTGGTGCTGTTTCAGCAGAGAAATAGTAATTTCCAAGTGAGTTTGATGATCCTCTAATGTTGGGCTATAGACCAAGATATCATCAAAGAAAACCAATATAAATTTCCTCAAATAGGCATGAAAAACATCATTCATAAGGGCTTGAAATGTTGCTGGAGCACTACTTAAGCCAAATGGAATCACCTTGAACTCATAGTGGCCTTCATGAGTTCTGAAAGCTGTTTTATGTCATCCTTCTTCACTCTGATTTGGTGGCATCCTGATCTGAGATCAATCTTAGTGAAGGATTTTGCTCCTTGCAGTTCATCCAGCAGCTCATCAATTATGGGTATAGGAAACTTATCCTTAACTGTAAGAGCAACTCCTATGGTATGGATCTTAAAACATCTATAACAAATGGATAATCCCTATATACATGGAATATCAGATACATATTGTGATTTTTTCCACTATGGAAACTCCACAAAAAAATCTCCATAAACTATATGTGGACCCAATTTACCTATTAAAACATGAAAAAAATCAAAAAATAATTCTATCCGGTTACTTAGTGTCCGGATGTATACAATTTTTGTTTGTTAGAAAGTGATAATCCGGTCAACCAAAATTCGGATGAAATATAAAAACAATAAAAATTAGAAAACATCCTCATCCGTTGATACAAAGACCGGATGGATACTCCACTCATACCTCTTCAAATTTGAGGGGTAGCCTCTGGACAAACGGATTTGAGGATGCAATTTTTCTCCATAGTAGCCATTTTTGATCCACATCTTGTGGACAATCACAAAGATATGGATACTTTTTTCTTCCATAGGAGTTGCTCTAATAGCATTCAACTTTCTATAATCCACACAAAATCTCCAAGAATTATCCTTCTTCTTCACCTAAAGAATTGGAGCAGCAAATGGGTTATGGATAGGCTGAATGATACCATTCTGCAACATTTCTTTGACTAATTGCTCAATGACTCCTTTCTGTATGTATGGGCATTTATAAGGCCTCTTATTTGTTGGCTGAGAGTCTGGTTTGAGGGGTATGGAGTGGTCAAGGTTTCTTTGAGGGGGTAACTGAGTGGGTTCAGTAAAATCATCCTCAAAAGATGATAGAATAGTTGAAATGCCAGGAGAAGGTGGTGGTGGGGAGGTGGTGGTATTGATGTAGAAAAGATGAGCAATAATGCCATGACTATGTTTGGAAGCATAACCCTGTATATGATTGTCACTCATCTCCTTCAGTGGTGGATCATTTTAACTCCTGTAAGAGTGATTTTCCTCCCTTTATGCTTGAAGGAAATGCTGAGCTTCATCAAATTAAACAAGATATCTCCTAACTTCCTCAACCAATCAGCTCCAAGAACCATGTCACAACCACCTAAAGGTAATAACCTCACTTCACTGCTGAATTCATGGCCCTGCATAGTCCACTTCAAAGGGGAACAAATGCCTAAACTCACAGTCTTCTCACCATTAGCAACTGTGACTAGGAAGTTAGCCGTTGGAGTGATATTACAGCCTAATGATTTTGCTAAATCACTATCCACAAAGCTATGGGTACTACCAGTATCAATGAGGATTGATATGGCCTTCTTCTTGATAAAGCCAGGAATCCTTATAGTCTCACCAGTTACACTGCCTGTGAGAGCATTTAGAGATATTTCCATATCAGATTCAAGTGGGGAGTCACTAACCACTTCCTGCACTTCTTCTTCTTCTGTTTCAGTACTACTCTCTGTTGCACTCTCACACACAATTTGGTATAAGGTTTTCTTCTTACAGTGCAAGTTATGGCCTGGCTTAAAGACTTCATCACAGTCAAAACATATACCCTTTGCTCTCTTATCACTATATTGTTCAGGGGTTATAACTTTCTGACAGGAAAGTTTTGAAGAGGCCTTTGTGGGGTATTGGTATGTTTGGTATTATTAAGTGGGTGTTTTGAAGAAAAATTGTTATTGACATGTGATGGTTTTGGTGATGAGTATGAAGGGCTAGAGGAAAAAGGTTTAGGTGATGGGTATGAATTTGAATAAGTCTTGGTAGTGGCTGCATGGCTAAGCTAATCTCTTGAGATCTAGCAAGAGAGAAAGCATACATAAGAGTTGTGGGATTAAACATCAATACAGTTTGTTGTATTTCCTCCTTCAAGCCACCAATGAAGCTCATAATGAAATACTCTTCCGTGAGAGTTTTATGTTTGGTAAGCAACAAGGCCTTCAAGTGCTCAAACTGCTCAAAATATTCTTCTACTGTTGAGGTCTGAACCAATTTATTAAACCTCCCAACAATATTCTCATTAGCAGGATTCTCAAAACGTAAGCAAATATTATAAGATAAATCAACCCAAGTCAAGCTATCTCTATTCATTTTGAAATTTAAGAACCAACTATTAGCCTTACCATCCAGATGAATTACAGCCATGCTGACCTTGTGAGATTCATCCACTCTATTCAACATGAAGTATAGATCGCACTTTTGGACCCATTCCCTTGGATTATCACCGCTGAATCTCGGAAAATCCAGCTTAGGTACTTTAGGAATGATCTCCTTACCACCAGTTGTGAGATCTAACATATGAACTCCTTTCTTGATGAAGTTATTCTCCAACCCACCTGATTCAGAAGTAGAGCCGATGAATCCTTCTTTATACTGAGATCCAAAGTCTGCTAGCATCTTTCTAACCTCATCAACCATACTGGTTGTACTAGTTGATATGGTTTTTGTCTGAGTCGCCAGCTTTTCGTCTATGTCCGTTTTTAACTGTGAGAATTTGGCTTCCATATCCTCACCAAGCTTTGACAATCTATCATCTATGGTAGTAAACTGAAGATCGCGATTCTTCAGCTTATCCTCCATAGCTTTAGTAGCAGCTTTATCAGTGTTGGTTGTGGTTGAACCACCCATGATTTCTCAGGATGGAACGGCTCTGATGCCAAATGTTGTGTTCTTCACACAACAGTTCAACAATCAGAAGGAAGTAACCTCTTGATTCAAAGAATCAAGCCCAATTTAATAGATCAAAGAGATAAGAACCCAGATAGAAGAACAAAGTTATCTGGTTTTGATTAAAAATGACCTTATGACATCCAAGTCCCAAACTACAGCCGATAAATATGAGCATTAAAAACTAACTCACAAGCCAAACTCGAGCCGACAGGTGGCATTAATCGAGCAAGACCAACTAACCCATCTAACGGCCAGAAATACAGCAAAATACTAACAACACTCAGATAATAACTATCAGCACTCAAAAGAGACATCCCAACTGAAGGAAGGCGTGCTAGACTCCAGTACATGACTCCCATAACAGATGCCTTGACTCAGGTACATGATAAACTGGTAATCAAGACATTCCACTCATGTCTTCTCGGAGGATACTCGATATCTTCGATACCCACCATAAGCTCTTAAAGTACTGAGGCAAACCAGGTACGTATGGCCTCGATAGCCAATGTCGGCTTGAGACCAGGCAAGTATCTCAAAGCCTTTGGAAAGGGTGATCCGCAGCCCCCACTAGCTTGGTTTACTGCCTCCAAATCGAAGTAAACCCTAGAGTTGCACTCTAAGTAAGCTTAGGAGCCTAGAATTTTCAAGGTTAACTTTGTGCCTGATCACGAGTTACTAGGAAAGCAATACATCGAAGAAAAGCATTACTTGATCATGAAAGAAAAACTTCATCGAAAAAATACTCTTAACTTCGTGCATGATCACGAATTATTAGTAAATATCACACATTAAGCAAGCGACAGGCAACACAAAACATCCATTTTCATTAGCCAGAAGAGTTCGAGATACAAAATAAGCTAATATTGGAGATCGAGGGAAAGTACATTTAAAGAAAAAATTCTCCTAGTAGCAGAAGAAAGAACATAAGAAGAGTAATCTCGGCTAGGGGCTTCTTAGAGATTTTCCATTATATCAGACTGCCTTCTTCTCGCTTCATCACTCGATTTTATATGCTGCCCTAAGCTTTTGCCATCTGAAGGCACCTGAAAAAGAAGGGGTACCGAAATACTACCAACTTTTCGTTTTGGCTCGTGAGTCTTATGGTATAGAGTTTGGACGATCTCAAAAATCAATATCCAAACCTCTAACTGGAGTAGTCTCGACAGTTAGGTAATAACGTACTACTTGGTGCTTTAATTATAAATCAGAGTTATAATGCGGAAAGTAAAAGCACACAAGACACCAAACGTTTTTTAACGAGGAAACTGCCTTGCAGTAAAAACCTCGGGACCTCGTCCAGTTTTGAACACCGCCCAGTACAAACTGACTACAAACGCTAGCCTACTATAAGACTTCGGTCTGGGATGTAGCAGAGACCAACTCAAGCCCTCCAAGCGAATTGGCTACTGTCGCCTTCCTTACGTCTCTGGATCCCCCACAGATCGTCACGCACTTGATTCCCCTAGCTGACGTCCTTTACAGGCCTAGGAGTTGCTTTGACCGATGCCAAAGGCTTTTGTCAGCAATACTGGGTTTTAAACCAAAACTGTTGACTTATGGTGTAACTGTCCTCTATCAGTTTACCATAAACAAAGATGACTTCCTTCGGATTGTCAAATCCAGGTCATACGGAAATCTACTTCACAAATCGGGGCTGACACGCAAACCAACTTCGCAATGCCCAATCTGTATCTACCTCAGTTATAGATGAAGAACCACTTAAGGAACTTGTATAACTGGAGCCAACTAGGTCTTACAACACCGAGTGCAGCCGTGCGTTGCTACCTTTCAAACCTTTACGTAACTTAACTAGTTCTTGAATAGCCGTATAGCAGAAGAGACGGACTTTGGAATAGACAAGAACTAAGATAGGTTACTAAGGTTACAGGTGATTCTGATCAACCGCTGAGGGATCAATCTACCTGTGCTTCCCAACTCTCAAAGGAAGTCTTGATAGTCGTAGGGAGTTCCCAGAGGAGCTGCAACCTATAGAGGAT
>JAJJMA010138903.1:1643-19296 GCA_023529015.1 Papaver nudicaule
CAATTTGCGAGCTTCAATTGATTCAGTAGAATCAAATGTTTCGGTCAATGATTCAGCTCTTGATACGTAGCTCTTATTGAGAATGTAACATGTGTATAATGATTATCAGTTTATGCTTGTATGAATTTGATGTTAAGGATGAGTTGTCTCAATTTGCAGAAATCAGAGAAGGATGTTGTATCTGTTCTGGTGCCAATAGTTTTGATAGATCAAGATTCAGATTCTGAGGCAACACTCGTACAAGTTAGTTTCGGAGATCGTCTTGGAGCTCTAATTGACACGGTAAAGCAATTATTAATCAATTGTTTCAGTTTCTTATGTTTAATCAAGTTTGTTGGTACTAAAGTTTACTAGAGATTGTTGGTCGTGTTGCTATATTAGATGATTTTTTGTTAATTTCATGCTGAGTAGTTATAGTAAGCCTTGACATGCTGAGTAGTTTTCTCATTTAAGTAATATCGGGGTCACGATGCCTCTTCTTTTTATGAGTGAACTGAGTGGTTCTGTGAAACCTGCAATGGGGCAAACTGCATGCTACCATTTCTCCTGCCAGTCATTAGTTGTTGAGCTTTTCCCAGTATTAGGTGCTTCATAGACTCTTCACAAATATGGTTTATGATGTTCTAGCATATATATTGCTAGATCTGCATATGAGTGACTTTGTTGTACTGCATTCGTTGCCTAGGTAATTTCATCCAATTGTTTATTTGCTATGTCTATAAGATATAATCTCTGATACATTTGGTTGTGTCATTGGCAGCCATGGTGTTGGTGAAACCGAAGACACTTTCATTGATGATCTCGCTCTCGGCTTAGCCACGGTAAATTCTCCTCTTAAACAACACTTTCATTGTTGTTTGTAAGAAACTGGATATTGTTGGACATTTTTGTATGATCAATATGATCTAACTATGGTTAGTACTGCTGCATCTGTTAACCATTTCTTATGGAAGAACAAGAAGATTCCAGTTAGACTTCTTGGTTTAGCCACTGCAATGTGGATTCTATTTGACTTGGGTTCCGCAGTGACATCTATTGCTTCCCAAGAACGTGATTAATGTGGATTATCATCTGTTTCAGTTTGAGAGATACAAGTAGTTACTATTTTGAACAAACTTTGACTTTATTTGATGCATACTTGGGCAGAGGCAAGCAGCTCAGTGTGTTGGTCGAGTCATTCGTTCAAAAGCAGATTATGGGATGATGATTTTTGCTGACAAAAGGTAGGTTTTCTATATTACTAATTGATGTTACCTTGTCTGCTTTTCTACATATAAAATGATAAGACTATTTTGATGAATATCTTTCGATGTATATAAAAGTACACAGTTGGTAAATTTGATGAATATCTCTCAAGGAATGCATGTATTAGACTGGTTACTCTAATCTGTTTTTCAAGTATTGGCATTTAATCAGTACTATGTGGTGTTGTGGATAACCGTCCGTAAATGTTTTCAAGTTACTGAAAGGACTTCTGAGAAAAATCCTTTTCTTTCCTATATTCATTTCGTTATAGGCATGTCCAGCACCGTTGACACTATGTTGTTTTATCTAAGATACTTACACTAAGTTTGTTTGATATGTAGTATTGATTGTCAGATCATTATGAGTGTAATTTGGACAAGATTGGCTGATACTGGCAGCTACTAGCGTCATGTCTACAAGGTAACCTGGACTTCTACTATATCATTTACCGGCTCTTTGGAACCTTTCTTTTTGTGTAAAATGCATTTTTCTTTCATCGGGCTTTGCTTGTCATAGAATATTTGATGACATCTTAGGTCACTGTTTTCCTCTGTGGATTATTTGCTTGATGACATAGTGTTAGACCACCTATTGCAGTAGTGGTTTGGTGTAGTGGGAAGTCATTTCTTATTTTCTTAGCACTGTCAGGTGCGTTTGTGAAATTCTAGTAGACTGCACTTGTTCCTTTCCATTCTTGTTTTGGTTAGAGTCTAAGTATATTTGTCTTTTGGTGCAGATTTGTGTGCGAAAGTTATTCATTGTTGCGAGAGGTTCGTTGGTGTAATACTTTTACTGTTTTAGCTGTGTTTCAGCAAGTTATATGGCTTGGCATTTTGATCAATGAAAAGTAATAGGTATTCTTATCGATAGGGTTGGTGTAAAATTGTAGGTTTAATTATCATCCTATTTTTTAGTAGCGAACATTATGGATTTCATTTTGTATGTAATGATTGTTGAAAAGATCAGTTGGATTGAATGCAAGGGTGCAGATTTTGTAATATAAGAATTTTAATAATAGAAATACATCCTGATTTTTTGGCAATAATTGTTTTTTTAATTCCTATTAAAAAATTTGCAACGGATATATTCGTTGCTCAAAATAAAATAACCGTGGCACAAATTGGCTCTGTGCAACGGATGGAAACAATTTTTGCAACAGATATATCCGTGGCACAAATTAATTGTGCAACGGATATATCCGTTGCACAATCCGTTGCGCACATGTGCAACGCCACTTTTGAAACGGAAATATCCGTGGCACAAATTTTGTGCAACGGATATATCCGTTGCACATGGGTCGATTTGGCGTAGTGAATGCTTTCTTCGTCTCACATTAATTGAACTGGTTCCATGTTCATTTTAGCCTAGAAATAGACTAAAACGAAAATGGAACTAGCTCAATTAATGTGAGTCGAAGGGAGTATATGAAAATGAACAAGTGTGGGTCATACTAATTCGGTACAGTAGTACGCCATTGGTACATTGATTGAACCAATCATTCAATATTTTGTATGTTATTTTTTTACTTTCACGTATTTCTGTATGTATTGTTGGGTCTACAAGAAACATGTCTTAAGTGTGTATTACGGGCCTAAGGCAAGACACTTTTATTGTGGCTAACCATGAAAAATTAGAAAACTCGCTTCTTGCGATAAAAGGTTATAAAGGCCAAAAGCTAGGGATGAATTTCTGGAGCTTCAGCTAGATCAAAAAGAAAAAAAAAACATATCAAATCTATTTTTGGGGTGCTGGAGTAAACTACATACATATCCATACCAGTTCAGTGAAAGATTAGATCAGTGCTTTGGGATGCCATCAGAGGTTGGAGATCTGGTTCGTCTTGGAGAGCAAATGCATTACAATTTTACTAATTTAGACATTAAAGTGTGTTTTACTATTGTAATATCCCATCTATATTAATCTTTTCTAGCAACATTTAACAAAAATTATTATTGAGTTGTTTTCTAATCCAATATTTTAATATGAAAGCTCTGATTTCTCAACCGGTTCAGTGAAAGATTAGATCAGTGCTTTGGGATGCCATCGGAGGTTGGAGATCTGGTTCATCTTAGAGAGCAAATGTCATTACAACTTTACTAATTTAGACATTTAAGTGTGTTTTACTATTGTAATATCCCATCTATATTAATCTTTTCTATCAACATTAAAAATGATTATTGAGTTGTTTTCTAATCCAACATTTTAATATGAAAGTTCTGATTTCTCAACCGGTTCGGTGAAAGATTAAATCAGTGCTTTGAGATGCCATCGGAGGTTGGAGATCTGGTTCATCTTAGAGAGCAAATGTCATTACAACTTTACTAATTTAGACATTAAAGTGTGTTTTACTATTGTAATATCCCAAAGAGGAATTTTTTCTAGTATCATTTAACAAAAATGATTATTGAGTTGTTTTTTAATCCAATATTTTAATATGAAAGTTCTGAATTCCCAAAAAATACTAAGGCTGTTTACTATGGAGGAAAGTTTGGGATGAAAGCGACGTGAAACCGTCGCCTATACTCCCCTCTCTCTCCTCTTCCCTCACACCCACTGCGAAAGCGCAGTGCCCCTTCCGGAACTGGGAGGAAAGCGAGGAAGCGAGTATCGCTCAAAAAGCGAGGAAGTTTTCCTCGCTTGCACTTTTAGCGAGATAGCTTTCCTCGCCCAGGAGAAAGCGAGATAGCTTTCCTCGCTTTCAGTTTGACCTTTTTTAAATTACACCCCCGTTACACCGGCTGGCTTTGTCGTAGCTATGTGGCCTCAGATTTTTCCTGTATACAACCCTGTACAGCCTTGAGACGCACTCGCAATTTACTGGGGGATTATGTACATTAGGAAGAGTTTGTTCGTGGAAACACTTGTTTTTTATTACATAACATAAGCGGCTACATTGGTTGAAGGGAAATCTACGAAAGAGAAAAAAAACAATACTACTTAATATTAAAAAAAAACATGGAAGGGAAATACAGGTACATAAATCTTAAAAGTGGTAGTTAAGCAATCCCTGATATCATGGAAAACATTCAGTCTATTGTCCCGCAATCATGGCGGCGGAGAACCTTGTTTTTAGCTTTGATGTAGAACTCCGCTTTCCAACTGGGCATCTGATCTGTGTCGACCTCTAAAATTTCCATGTCGGATTTCATTTGTTTGATATCCACGTACTCACGGAATATAGACGAGTCTCTTTCGCCTTGTGCCCTTTTGAAGGAATTGTCATCTCGGATGAGGTCATTTAGCGTAGAGATTCCACTAGACTCAGCTCTAGCTAAGTCTCTATCACGCTTTAGGGCATCACGACCTCTGTGTTCTCTGGGCAAGTCTCGTTCGTAGAACCTACCCCGTTCTCCATTCTGCGTGAGTCCTTGTGTTGGATTCCCATCTTCATCAAGCTCCATTGGTTGAGAAGCAGAAGCAACAGAGGCGGTATTCTGAGATCCATCATCCCTGTTCTCATTACAGGTTTCCGGGTCCATATCCTCGATGCCTGCCCCCCTCCAAATTTGAAACACTTCCTCATGTTTCCAGCTTCTTTTGGGTGGTCCGGCCTCGTAGTCTACCAAACCGGCTTTGTACTGAAACAACAAGATCAAAATTTATTACAGATGATGTAGTACCTACGGTTAAATGTGAAATGAAGCATAATAATTACACTTACGCAGTCAGCCTCACACCACCCACTCCTCATATTCCTGAGATGCCTTGCAACACAACACACATACAGCTTCACCTCTTTCCTAACTAGACAAATTCGATTTTAAAGAGAGTGTCTGGTACGATTATTTTTACTTGGTTGTTGCCGAAGGTACTCAGCCTCAATTCGTGCCCAAAATGTCGAACCATCTTGATTAATTCCAACAATACCATCCTGGGTAATGCTGACGTATGCTTTGGCTAATGCTGCATCTTCCCTCTTGGTGAAGTTAACCATGGTTGCAAAAATTGACAGTAAAAGTATATTGAAGAACGATAGTTGTGGTGTGTTTTGATTGTTCTATAACTCTCTATTTATAGCCAAAAATTTGAATATTTAGCCGTTGTATTCCAGAAGCCCATAGCCGCTGGATAATGATAGATCCGTTGGAAATTTGTTTTTCATTGGCTCAGATTGAAAGCGAGAAAGAGTATCTCGCTGGGCGATATAGTCTATATCGCTTCAGCGATATAGTGTCCATCGCTTTAATCTGAGTCGTCGGATTAACAACTTTTTTTTCAATCGGGTGGATGGGGTTGAACACGAATCTTGTTTGTTTTGTAGTGGTATTTCGGATTTCCTTACTATCATCGCACTGTATTTCAGATTTCCTTACTATCATCGCACTGTGTTTATTTTGTAGTGGTATTTCAGATTTCCTATTAAAATTTGGGCTATACAATCGTTCTAAAAATATCAGATCATTCTACTATGGATGAAGGTTTTTCTGCTCAGCAAGACATTCATTTAGTTTCAAGTTTTTGCCGAATATGGGACGCGCCTTTAACTAGCACCAACATTTGTTATCCCACCTTCTGGCCGATGGTCTTACGTGAATATACACGAACTGCCGGCGACGAAAAAGTACGTACAGTGCCAGAAGTGAGAAGTAGGATAAGAAAACTGCAGTGGCGGTGTAGGCAATTCCGAAAACATTATGGAGATACTGTGAGACCTATTGTGATTAGCCGCTCATTTATTTATGCTATACTCCATGTTCCTGGTTTTTTTTTGGAGATGTTAAATCTTTATGAAATGTTGGGTGATCGTATGTAATATGAAGCTAGAACGCCTAACTGTCTTTAAAACTACTACCATGCTAAAATTTCATTTACTTTCAAATAAGTTGTAATACATTAGGTCATAATAACGGTGAAACTATCCGATTTTGAAACAGCCATTAAAATTACAAGGTTCTTTTAAAATAACCCAATAACGAATCAAAAATAAAAATACTCTTCCATAGTTAGACAAAGCGTTTATTACATAATTGTACGGCGAAAACATGTTACATTAACATAAAAGACATTGTGATAGTCTCTAACAACGATCATGCATCATCTCATAAAATAGTGAACTGCTCCTCAAAAAACTCGGATGACCCTTCAAGAGCCAATACAAAATCTTCATCAACCAGTTCATCTTTGCAAGAGAGAATATATTTCATTTGTCTACACCTCCACTTAAGAGTATTGATCCTTTCTTTTTAATTCGCCGGCAGTACGACCTTGTTCGTCATCAGCAAAAACCGTATAATAACGTAACAAACTAGGCCAAAAAATGGGGATAATCCATGTTGACGTGAGTAAATATTTTATCGCATATGTGCCAATAACAAAAAACCAACTGCATATCTTGGGAATGGGAAAATTCTCGAGACATGATAGGGTGTATTGAAACTTTACGTTTCTAAAAACTAAATTTTTCTACATAACATATTTATAGGTGAAAAGGGTAATCTTTGTACGGGGAAAAAGCAAAAACTTAGATTTCCGAATAGTGCAAAGATAGGAGTTGGACCTTATTCTAAAAACTAAATTACAAGGTTCTTTTAAACTTGAGCCTTATCTCCTCCCACCCCTGTTTGCTTGCTTTAGGAGTTGAACTAGACCCTCCATGTTCCATCTTTGGCTTACGATTTGGACATGTGTGGGACCAATGATCATTCTCTCCACATGTGTAACAACCTTGTTCTTAGACTGCTTAGGAGATTCTACCCCATAAGAATTGACCAGCCTTACGTGATCAATGGCTGCATCTAACCATTTGAATGCTCCACAGCCAGGTTTTTGACACTTAAGAAACAAACGGCCTGGATTCTTGGGCGTGTTGGACTGTATGATTTTGCGAAAACCATCACAGGTCAATTTGTGACATGCAGAGTACAAAAATGGACATAGGGCCGACTTGTGCTCTTCGGATCCACATATTCCGCATGCGATGATAGCAGAGCACTACAATGAACAGGCAGTTGTTGTTAAACTAAGAATAACTTAAGATCATAAACAAATTAAGATGACAGAAAAATTAAAGTAAACCTTAGAGCATTCCATGTTCCTAAAGTTTTTGGAGAAAGGTACATGGAAATCATCTTTACGTTGGCTATATTAATAGGAAGAAATCTAGTCGTTACGATATTCGATTTTCTGATACCTTATCCTTATCTATATCATGGGTATCCTTTAGTTGGATTTCCACAACCTTATCTCATCGTGTCTGCTAAATTTAAAAAAGTCGACAGGCAAAGCCTATAAATAAGCGGGAGTTAATAATGAAAAGTACGATGCACTTTTGCGATACAATGACATATACGTTTGACAAAACTAAAAAAACATTAACAAACTTAGGTGCATAAAGACCATTCGCCACACACCAATAATTTATGAAACAAACTCAAAAAACATACAACCAAACACATTTCAATAGCAGCATCACACTTGAACCAAACATCTTTCACCAGCACCATCACACCTCAATTTCCATTAGCATAGAATTCATCTTCCCCATCCAGGTTGTCCTCACGGTCTTCTTCGGGCCCATCAAGGTCTTCGAGCTCGTACTCATCCGCTTCCGTTGGCACATCGTCCGATAATGCGTGAACGTCTATTGGGTTGTCCCTTGGATTAGGTGCAACCCAATCATCATCTGCAGCACGTCGATGATGTCGTTCCCAAATGTGATGTACTAGGTCGGTCCGCAGTCTTTCCCAACCTCGTGCGTCATGAAGACTATGAATGCTAAGTGCGTTGTACTCATTGGGTTGTTGCATAGGTTCTTCCGTGTTGAGCCCCCAGTCTTCATTCTCTACCACCATGTTATGCATTACCATACAACCTCTCATTATGTACTTCATCATCGACTTCTTATGAAAGGTGCAGGGTTTGTCAAAAACCTGGAACTTCGTCTTCATGGTTCCAAAGGCTCTCTCAACATCCTTTCTTTTGGCCTCCTGGTAGCTATTGAATAGGGCTTTTCTGGGGTTCCTCGTACTGTCCTTAAATGCCGCCACGAGTACACTGTATTTAGGGTAAATGCCGTCAGCCAAGAAGTAACCATGGTTATATCTCGAACCATTGACCACGTAATTGCAGGAAGGCGAAAGACCTGATGTAACCTTATCAAATACGTCAGAACCGTTGAGTACGTTGATGTCATTGTTCGACCCCGGTTTACCAAAGTACCCATGCCAAAACCATCTATCATAAGATGCGACCACCTCCAAGATAACCGTAGCAGGCTTGTGATGTCCGGAGTAATGGTTACCAGTCGCATAGGTGGGACACTGCCTCCATCTCCAATGCATGCAATCTATTGATCCAAGCATGCCGGGAAATCCACGTGCAGCATTCTCGTTCAGTAACCGTCTGGTGTCATCCTCCGTTGGAACACGCAGGTACCTTGCATTAAAGGCATAGAGAAGTGCATTTAAAAACATTTCTAAATAGGCATAGATGGTTGTAGCACCCATTCCACAGTAGTCGTCTATGCTGTCCGCAGAACAAACCTTGCACAACATCTTCATTGCTGCGATCATTTTCATGTGTGGAGTGTCCCTGAATACCGGCCGCATCTGTCCTTTGTAGGAACTTGGGTTCCACCTCACAAACTCCACTCAAAATACGAAGAAATAGGGGACGATACATGCCAAACCGACAGTGAAATTTTTCAGGGCCATATACACAGTCACTGTCGAAGTATTCGTGCATCATCCTGGCGTCTGCTTCCATCCTTAGTCGGAAGGTTTTTTGTCTCCCCAAAACATCCTTTGGAAGTGGCTGTCGAAGTTCATGTTGGTGTTGCATAAACTCTTGGTACCTTACAACGTTGTTGCGGGTGCTGTCACCATCATCCTCAACAACCCTAGCGCCCGTCTTGAAACTCATAATTTTCTTGAAATAATTCATTGTAGCCTAATTTATGAAACAACAGTCTAAGTTAGACAAGGAATAAACATTATGTATGAACCCGAATGATAAAGCTTAAAAATGAAACAAACATAACACGTTATTTATCATTCTAAATATGAAACATTGATTTCATTATAAACAAAGGTTGAAATCCTTAACATGTTGAGAGATACCTGAGAAAGGGATGGAGGAGAGTGGATTATTGGTACTGGATGAGAAAGGGATGGATGAAAGTGAATCGTAAAATGGATGAGAAAGGGATGGATGAGAGTGTGGTTGGGTGCTCATTATATAGAAAAACTGAAGCGAGGAAAGCTATATCGCTTTGACTGGTTTTGACCGGTCAAGCGAGATAGCTTTCCTCGCTCAGGTGAAGCGAGATAGCTTTCCTCGCTCCAAGGGTTCCTCCATAGCGAACAGGCGTCCGGGAGGGGCACTGGGAAAACACTGTTGGGATGATTTATCTCACCTCCATAGTAAACAGCCTAAATAACTAAAAAACCTTTGATACTAACTTATTAGAGCAAACTCTCTCCACTGATATATTTCTGTGTGTTCCATCGTCATACTTTGAAGTAAGATATTTCTGATTTGTTCTTTGACTCACTATATATATATAGAGAGAAACACAAAATATAATCAAGAAAGATATTAATTATTTTCATAAAAGGTAGTGAAAGATATTGATAACCCTCCTTCTCCTAAGAGCAAACACTATGTATTCCCTGGTTGAAATGTGACGAAATTCGTTACATTTCAGCCAAAAGCTAAGCCTTGGTTGAATTTGGGTGTACATTTACACACCTTCACAGCCAAGGCTTAGCTCGCGAGTAATACCCGCCTCCTGCGATTACTGAGTACTCGCCTATTTTATGGGTAGGTATTGAGTAATCGCCAGATAGTTATTATTTAATTTGTTTTCCTTACACTCCTCTTACACTCCAGCTTGGTTATCCATTGTCGTAACGACTCATTCCTCTTTGCCGACGGATCTCAACGGTTTTTTTTTCTTCAAAAAACTAGTTGTTGGGTTTATGCCGTTAAATCCTAACACAATTTTCTTAAAAATCTTTTTCTTTCTATATAATAGAATGAATTCCTACACTTTAGTTGTCTGAATCAATTGCTTTTCGAATTCTTCTACAATCGCATTCATTTTTATCTTTCAATCGTGTAATGATGAAGATGTTATTCTTATATATTGATTACAATTGATGTGTCTTTTATTTGGATCAAAGTCAAAACTGCAGCACTAATATTTAGGTGTCAAATTAGTAGTACACTTTGCTTGCACTTCTTTGGAAAGGAAGTAATATATGGATTGGCAGATTCAATACAGTGCCAATAGGTATACGAAGCTACAACCCAATTATGTGAGCTTCAGGTTGGTGCCAAAGGTTCCATGATGTATCCAGGGGTTTACCAAGTGTTTCAGGACCAATAATAGTCATTAAGATAAAAAAAAAATAAAAAAATCTTACCCGTTCTTAACCATTGGATTTATGAATTAGTATCAGCCTTGAAACATTTAGTTAATTTTAGTAGCTCGACATACAATTATTGTACCAATTATCATGTTGTTTATATTATTTTCCCATTTTTTTAATTACGGTTTCATGTATTATTTGCCGCAAGTCCCTCACACGATACGAATGCATGGTGCTTTTGAAGCGGTTACATAACAAACCCATCTACCACGAAAATGGACTGAACAAACTACGTTCCTACCTATAAATAAGTGAAGGATTCTAAATGCACCAGAAAATGAGGCTAACGATGTGTTAGATGAACTTCTAAGGTGTTGAAGTAAACTGTGGACCGTAGTTGCAGAACATTAAGATCAATTTCAACTTTTAACCGGAAATAGTTTCACTCTCATCCCCACCATGATGAACACTCGTTTTGTTAGCGTGCTGCGTCCAACATAAAACTTGTGAGTGGTAGTAAAACATCGATTCTTCTGTTGAGACCCAAATCTATCTTCGTAGATTTCTCGAGAAACCTTCTTACGAAGTTTTGTTATAGCATCGATAATTGCCTCCGGTTTAGACGGGCAACCCGGCAAATAAACATCCACATGAATTTGCTTATCAACTCCTCAAACAGTACTATAAGAATTAGTACTGAACATAACTCCTGTAATAGTGCAGGCTCCCATTGCACAAGTCCGACTCCTTCTTAGGCTGTTCACTATGGACCAAAGTTTGGGATGAAAGCGACAGATTTTCGTCGCCTATACTCCCCTCTCTCTCTCCTCTTCCCTCACGCCCACTGAGAAAGCGCAGTGTCCCTCCCGGAACTGGGAGGAAAGCGAGGAAAGCTGTATCGCTCATAAAGCGAGGAAGCTTTCCTCGCTTGCACTTTAGCGAGATAGCTTTCCTCGCTTTCTGGAAGCGAGATAGCTTTCCTCGCTTTCCGTTTGACCTTTTTTAACATAAATTCAAGGTAATTAAAAAACTGAAATTCACTTATCTAAACTGAAAGGGAGGAGGGAGGACATCTTCCATTGCTATCCTCTTCTCCTTCTTTCGTTTTACAAAAACTGAAAACCCCCTTATTCCTAATTTTGAACAAATTGTAACTATCTCTTTGATATAACCAAAGGGTTTTCTTGTTTGGGTTATTGTTAAATTCTTCAAATTTATCTAGATTCAGGAAGAAAAACACAAAATATTTGAAAATGGTGGATTTAGTTTCACGAACTGGAAGACAACATCAGAGATATAATCTTAAAGGATGTCGCCAAGTTGTTGGGTATGTTCTCTTTTCTTTGGTTTTTCTCATAAATGTTTCAAAAAATTTGTTCTTTTGATGAAATGGAGATGAAATTTAGTAAAATTTGACTCTGTTCTAATGAAGATTCTGTTATTTGATTTGTTGTGCTTGCAGATGTATACCTTATAGATACGACGATGAAGATCAATTAGAAGTTCTTGTGATTAGTTCACAGAAGAATCATAAAATGTTATTCCCAAAGGTACTGCTTCAAATATCTATGTACTTCATTATTAATTCTTAATTAATTAGTTAAAATTAATTGTTAATTATTTGATTCAAGAGAAAAAAGAGTAGATGAAAGTGGTGGAGGTGGGGAAGATTTTAATTTAGTGGAGATGAAAGCTATCTCGCTTTGACTGGGTTTGACCGGTCAAGCGATATAATCTATATCACTTCACCTGAGCGATATAGCTTTCCTCGCTGAGCGAGATAACTTTCTTCGCTCCAAAGGTTCCTCCATAGAAAACAGGCGTCCGGGAGGGACGCTAGAGAAACCCGATGATTTCTCTCTCATCCATAGAGAACAGCATTATACCTGTGGGATCCCCTTTTGTACCCCGTCTAGCTTTAATACCTGTGGGACACTGGGACTAGGTAGATGATAGTGGCCCCCATACTTTTAGCCTTTTCGTACCGTAATGATGAAAAGTTGGCTTCATTAGTTCTTGCCCCGAAAAAAATCCACTGAAATGACCATTTAACCATCGCATTAAATCCTCAAAGCTCTCTGCGCGGGAAAGGGCAAAACCGGAACAAAATTTCCTCCAGGCTCGTACTTCCTTTCCTTGATCTCTGGTCTCTTGGTTTTTCAAACAAAAAAAAAAATCTCTGGTCTCTCTTGATCTTGGAAATGAAAAACACATTTGGGGAACAAGATTTTATTTCTAGGGCATCATCAGATTCTCAAATAATCACTAGATTTCACCAAGGTTTGATTTCTATAACAAGAGTAACATTCTCCTCCCCTTTGATTTGTTGATTTTCACAGATATTTTTAATTTATTTTTTTTTGGTAGAGATTTTCAAAGTTATTAACACATTTTTACTTTTTTTTTTTTTTTTTTTGATTCGTACAGGGTTTGAACCCATAACCTTCCTATTTGAGAGGTCGGTAGGAATCCACCGTTCTACACGATGGTATATAATCTGTCACAACGGATGAAACTGCCGAACACTAGAAGAGTAAGTTTACAGAGTCAGGAACAAATTGTTTTCATCTGAAGATGAAGATAGATGAACTTGATTTGAAACATAAACTAGGAGATTCTAAAGTCAAGTATGATGGGTTGATGCTGGAGTTCAAAAAGAAGATTGAGTGTCAGTTGAATGAGTTGTTGATGAGTCAAAGTGAGGGACGGCCGGTTGAAAATGAACTCTTTTTTCGATTGAGAGGGGAGAAAAGCAGATTACGGATTTGGAGGTAACCAACAGAATACCAGAAGATGAAATGGATATTTTGAAGATGAAATTTATGGGTTTGGAGTGCGGGAAAAGAGGAACGGAAGATGAAATTGACATTTGGAAGAAGAAATGTATGGATATGGAGTGTGGGAAAATAAGAGTAGATGGTGAAATGGAGATCTTGAAGAAGAAATTTATGGATTTAGAGTGTGGGAAGACAAGAGTAGATGATGAAATTGATCTTTTAAAGATGAAGTGTATGGAATTGGAGATTCAAGCAAGCGAGATGTTGAATGATCATGAAGCTGAATTGGAAGACTATAAAACCAAGTATCATGGTTTGTTGGCAATTGAGGGTCAATTGTGTGATCTGCATCATGAGCTCAAGGTCTACAAGACCAAATGCAATGTAATGGAAGAGCACATTATGGAAAGAAGTGCTTACTTCAAAAAGTCACTTGACAAGTTGTTAAGTAGCGAAAGAGAGATGCATGTTAAGGTTATTGAGGATTTGAAGTGTGGGAGAAAAGGGCCAGACGTTGAAATTGAAGTTCTAAAGAGTAAGCTATTGGAATTGGAAGATTATAAACTTAAGTACCGTGATTTGTCTAATGGGATAAAGGAGAAGGAATTGGAGTGCGCTGGTGTACTGGAGAACCTTATGATAACAAAGGTTGCTCTTGAGCATGAGCTAGAGAACTACAAAACTGAATGCAGTGGAATGGAAGACAAAATTATGGGTCCAGAAAAAGATGGACACGTTATGTCCGAAAAAGAGAAGGCGGCACAAGAAAGATTTGCTTACTTGGAAGAGGTAGTTAAGAAGATGAAAAGTGACGAAACAGATCTGTTTGCTCAGCTCAAGAGTGAGAACAAGGTTCTACAGTGCGGGAAAAAAAGAGCCGAAGATAAGATTGAAGTTCTAGAGACAAATCTTACGAAATTGCAGAAAGAATTAGAAGATTGTACATCCAAGTATCATGGTGTATCAACATTGCTTAAGGCGAAGGAAATGGAGTGCGTTGAATTTCAGGGTAAAGTAAACAACCTAGTGTCAACAAAGGTTGCTCTTGAACATGAGCTTGAGAACTACAAGACTACCTGCAGTGGGATGGAAGAGAAAATTACGAGTTTAAGAAATGTAGGAAAAATTATGTCCGAAAGAGGGAAGACGGCACAAGAAAGAATTGCTTACCTGGAAGAGGTAGTTAAGAAGATGAAATGTAATGAAGCAGATATGTGTGTTCAGCTCAAGAATGAGAACATGGTTTTGGAGCATGGGAAAAGAAGAGCTGAAGATGAGACTGAGAATTGGAAGAAGAGATTTTCGGATCTGAAAATGGTATTGGGAGGCTTACAAAACAAAGTTGGTCATGATGATATACGCAACAGAAATGTGGACAAACATATTTGCAGGAAAATGGATGGCAGAGTCGATGCTGCTAGTGTGGCTCACTTGACTGAAAGTGAAAAGGCTCTTAGTTCTGCTTTTCTACCCAGTAGCGACGTTTCTTCATCGCATGGAAATTCGGAGGATCATGTCTCAGGTATAGATCATATACTTTTTGTTAGATTTCACAATTTTCGTTGAATCGTTTATTATTTTATTTTATTTTGAACTATATTTTTTCATTATGTCTTATGTTTCTCTTTGATGTTAAGTAAATGGATAACATGGATGTATGTTTTATAGAGTGTCTTATCATTTATTGTATTCATACATAGCCGATTGAAAATTCGTTTCTTAGTCTTCCCTAAACTAGTAATCATACAGGGAACAACCAATTGAAGTAGCAAGTAACACGCCGGTTCACTCCAATTATTGTATCCAAGTTCTGGTTGATTTTGGTTGAGAGTAGGATTCACAGTCCTGCTCGTTATCACAAGAGGACACAAAGCTTCCTCCAGTCTGGAAATATGAAACTACACTGCCAGTACTCTCGTGGCCTAGGTTTGGTTTCCATCTTGGGAAGTAGGTTTTGTTATTGAGGTAAAAGAAGACACCCATGCTCTTGACTTGGAATGAACTTTTTGTTAGCATATTTGCCCTGTCTTAGTTATCAAGCACTTTAAATGAAAGGGATGGATTTCTGTTTTTTTTTTTTTTTTTGAAGCTTTTCTAGAGGGGACTAATGTAAGGATGATTTTTGTTGTTCAAGGAAACAACTAGCATAGGGAAACGATGATTTGGTAATTGGAACAAGTTTAAATACTTGTTCATTTTTATTGTATTCAGAAGCATTTGCCTGATTAGAATTACATTGTTAACTAGCTAGGTTCTGGAGTTCATGAAATTGAACTTGCTGAAATATCTAAAGCGAAGCATTTTTCTGTTGCATATGCATTCTTCGATCTTGTTGAGGTTATTTTACATCTTATTTATTCGTAGAATTCACACAGGAGAAGCAGTGAATTCTTACTAGTCACTAGATAAGAAGACTTTGATACTTCAATTGTTTGTTATTTTCTTAGTAAGCTTTACTTAATGGGATCATTCCACCTTGTGTTATAGCTGTAGTTTATATCTGTATAATGGGTCATTTGTTATCCGGGTAACTCGAGTATAGTGACTAGTATGGATTTGACTTGAAGTGTTCTGTGTAAAACCAAGAATGGCTGTGTAGCTGCAACCTATGTTCTGCGTCTTACTGTTTAGTTCAAAAGAACTTCTTTACCAATTCTAATTGCTTATATGATCACTGCATTTATCGTTAATGGCAGGTCCTCTTATATCAACCTTTGTTTATTCTTTTGCAGACACACCTAATGTCAAGAACCAGTGCGACCATTCTGAAAATGTTAAGGTTGGGAAGAGGAATATTTGTTCAGATCCCAAGGTGGAGTTAGTGAGTGAAGTTAGTCAGCAGCTAGGTTCTGAGACAGGAGGGAGCTGCAAAGAGAATCTTGTTTTGCTCAAACAAGGTACTGTAACAACAGCATCCACATTGAACAACTGTTTGAAAAGGCCATTATCAGCCTGGGGAAGCTTCACTTCAAGTTTGAAAAGATGTAAGATTTCTGACACTAGCCGAAGTGCCAGTCAAGAAGGTGATAAAAGGCGCAAATATAGGTTTCTGACGCATTTGCAGCCTACGCCAATCCATGATTGTTCATGCTTTGGCATATGTTGCTTTAAGAAAGAATTATGTCCGAAAGAGAGAAGACGGTGCAAGAAAGAATTTAGTTGGGGTAGTTAAGAAAATGAAATGTGATGCAGCAGATCCGTGCAGTCAGCTCAAGAGTGAGAACAAGGTTCTAGAGTGTGGAAAGAAAAGAGCTGAAGATAAGATTGAAGTTCTGGAGACAAATCTTTTGAAATTGCAGAAAGAATTAGAAGATTATACTTGCAAGAAGTGCTATGGTTTGTCAACATTGCTTAAGGCGAAGGAAATGGAGTGTGTTGAATTTCGGGGTAATGTGAACAACCTAGAGTCCGCAAAGGTTGCTCTTGAACATGAGCTTGAGGACTGCAAGACTACCTGCAGTGGGATGGAAGAGAAAATTACGGGCTAAAAAACAAATCAACCAAAGTTAAGCAAGTAGGAAATATCAAACGCATAATTGTAAGTGCATGCTAAAGCCCACCTAACTAGCAAGCTAACAACAAATTTGTACTCTAACCCAGAAAGGAAGAATTAGATTCATTATCATACTCCAGTACATGTCAAGATCACCGTGTATCTGAAATAAACTATCGGACATCTCCACTGTGATTAACAGGCTTTAAATTTTTGGTCTCAACATGGAATGGGCTTTACTAGGAAACCATCAATTTCCTAACACTTAAGTGGTCCTAAAAACCATTTCGAAGTACACACCAGTCCGGCTAGAATCACTCTATTTTGTCGTATAGTATCGTGATTTGGACATATTTTGTACAGTACATGCCTAGCTGAAATAAGTGCACGATTACTAATACTAATGGGGTACCCAATTTCCATGGCGTGAATTCATCGACCTACTTTATTTGTTTCGTGTAATTTTGTTGTGTTGGATCTTTGAGTGGCAATCATATACTGGGGCAACATGCAGCTCTAGCGTGCCTGCTATGAAACAATGCTCATTTTGGCACGTCTGCTGCGAAAGTAAGGGATAGGAGCTACTAGCTAAGGATGATTTTTTTTTTTTGAAGCTTTAAGCCAATTGAACAAACAAATGAAAAGGCTCGGGTTATACTAATTAGCATTCCAAGCTCAAATGAGCAATGAACCAGCTAAGTTATGTATGTTTTTACTTTCACGTATTTTTGTTTGTATTATTGGGTCTACAAGAAACAAGTGTCTTAAGTGTGTATTACAAAGGTAAGACGCTTTTGTCGTGTCTAACCATGAAAAATTACTGAACT
>JAJJMA010138908.1:0-14204 GCA_023529015.1 Papaver nudicaule
CATGTAGGTATGTCACATATGAAATATCTATTTTCACTGTTAGAGAAACCGGGTGAGAGAAATAGGCTTAAAATTAACTTATTGTTCAATCAAAAGTTGATGGAAGTTGAGTATCCGATTATATGTTAAATATCTTGAAAGCAATTACGTGTAAAAGTGGGCTCTAAAGAAATTGTTTTGCGGAAGTTGGGCTACCAGAAGAATATGAGGCTCAAGTAATTACTCCAAATAGTCACAGTGTGGCCACCATAGTATTTGCTCTTTGAGTTCGACTGTTAGCTTCTATGGTCAGAATCAAAAGTGGGATTGTGAAAACTTTCGAGCTCAAGTCCAATTATTAGAAACCAAAAGCCAGGGACGGACTTGTTAAGGGTCTAGTGGGGACTGCTGTCCCCACCAAATTTTGCGGAATTACCTATACTAGTTGTCCAGCCCGTGCGTTTGCACGGGCCTAAGTCCCTAAAGCGATCGACCCACCGCGTTTTACACTATAGTGTATGGTCCGAGTCCATACCTGTGTTGTGTTAATTCCAATTTTTTCCAGTTTAAAGAAAAACGAATGTGAGAGAATCAATATGTCAGAGATCGATTGTTTCAAATGAATGATGAAATTGTATGATTCGAACTTTGTTGATATTGATTGAAGAACTGGTGTGTAACAGTGAAGTTTGATTTTATTTTGTGATTTGTTTTTGCTTGTTTAAATGAATTACTTTTTGCTTGTTTCTGATTTCAGCGAATCTGATTGAACGCAGTGTTTGATTTCAATGAATGGTTTCATTCTATTAGAACAATTTAGCCGAAGTGACGATATATTTTGAAGTTAATGAATTTTCCGTGTCCGATTGGGTTTGAGTCTTATGAAATTGAATCTTAGGGTTCTGACTTGAATTAGGTTTTGCTGCAAAATAAACAAAATTTGAATTCTTCCCACTTTCTTGCAATTTGAACCTTGATGATGCTTGCTTTTCCTTCGTAAAGAGATCTCAAGTTGTCGGTGTCGTCGCACGTAGATGAGTTACACATTGTGTCGGTGTTTAAGCTATCTTGATACGTGAAACTGCAAGTAGGATATTGTTATATTTACTCCACGTATAAAATTTTCCTGGTTCCCATTTTATAACCAAACTCTTAAGTAGGCATGTGTTTCAAGTTAGGAAAAGTCTAGGATTGTTGAAGGGATTTCAAATTGGTATATGTGTTATACCTGGTTTACTTCCTTTTTAACAATCAAACTCTCAAGTAGTCATGTGTTTCAAGTTAAACCTTTGGCAAAAGAATTCCGTTCACAGAATACGAAAGTCACAAAAGAAAAAAAAAATCTGCCTTGTTTAAAAATCGTAAGACGGGATCCAAGTGCAATTAATTAAATTTTCATCCATTAAAGACAACACGTTAGAGTCGTAGTCTGCCATGTTAATTTCATTACCCTCTGCACCAACATAATGTCCAATGTTGCTCCGCTGAAGTTATCTTCATACATGTTCTGAGTGTAATCTTCTGGAACCGCATCTTTTGTCTTTCTAGCAAGATTTTCGGCCATTTTCTACTTGTAGTTCTTGAAAATGCTATATATAATTGGCCATGGGTAAAAGTTGGCTTGGGAAGATATATTCCCACGTTATCTATACTCTGTGCTTGGCTCTTGTTTATAGTCATCACGAAACAGACCTTGATAGGAAGCTGCACCCTCCGCAATATAAAAGGAAGATGTGACTCTGTCGGTTGTATTACTATTCTTGGTATGCTGACTTTTCTTCCGGCACCAGTACCTGTCACAATAGTAGCTTGAATTGACCTCTTCTTAAGAGATGTTACAATGAGCCTTGTACCATTGCATAGTCCGGCACTTGGATTTAAATTCTTTGTTAGCATTATTGGTAGACCTACTATTAACCTGAGAATGTGATTAGGGACTTCCGATAGTTTCTGGCTATTCAGATACTCTTGGTTGTATGTTATTTCTACATTTTCGTAATCCATCGACAACGGACTGATTGAATCAGAACTGTAATAGATTCGTTCCTTACTGGGTATCTTAGCCACCGTTATTTTATTTATTTTGTCCACTTCCTCGTTTTTTGGACTCAGGATGCACCTTTCCCTTAAGTACTTCTTGTTCCGGTAATTGTCAATCAGGTCTGGATAAATGGTCTCAGCTATAGCTTCAATTGGATCTTGATCATTGTCACACTTCATCAATAGATCATCAGGAATCTTGATCCACGTTGCTTCTTCTTCCTCTCCTTTTATTGCTTTTGCTGGTAGTTTACCATTGCCCAGATATAGAATCCATTTACTGAATTCAGATATTGTCTTCTTTTCCGCAAGGGTGGTGTTCTCGTTCGCTAACCTCATGTTCTCTGTCAACTGGTACAGATGAACGTGCTTCCGCAGATACGACTTACTGATAGAAGCGCGTACAATGTCTTCTATGCTGCCGCCTCTGATTACAGGTAAGATTTGGCAAAAATCACCTCCCATCAGAAGTGTTTTTCCTCTGAAAGGCTTACTGTTCTCTCTAAAGCTTCAAACGCATGTTTATGAATTATAGGAGCTTCATCCCAGATTATAATATCTACTTTACATATTAGTTTTGCCAGCATTGTTCCTTGACCAACATCGCACGTCGAAGTTTCATCTAGAGATATGGGTATTTTAAACCTAGGGTGAGCAGTTCTACTTTCGGGAAGCAACAACGATGCTATGCCCGAAGACGCAACTGCTAGGACAATCTTTCCCTGTTCCCGTAGCCCTGTTATGATTGTCCTCCACAAATAATGAAATTGCTAAAGAGAGCACCACTAACCTAATCTTTCCACTGCTAGGACAATCTTTCCCTATGTTGTATGTCTTCGCATAGCCACTTCCAGTTTTCCTCCCACAATCTTTTGGATCGGTCACCTCACAAAACGTTAGCAACATCACAAACAATTCACGCTGCATATTTCCTGTACTATAAGTATACAGTTCCAATATTGCTTCATGCCATTCGTTATCACTACTCAGTAATCTAAGAGCTACACATGTCTTTCTGTAAGTGGCATAAGTCGTCGTTCCAACTGTCCTCAACTCCCGGTAATTGCGAGCACCTTTAACTACATTTAGTAAAATCCGCAGAAAATACTTTTCCCCTGAAGTGGGGTGAGCGTTGTACAACCTACCAACTGTATTTCCCTTTTTCCTCTCACGCCATTCTTTAGCTTTCTTGTCCCATACAAAGCCAGACAGGAAATCTGCAGAAGTAAAATTCCTTGCTTTTGTGCTTGTTTTATTCGCCTCAAACCACATTAAAAATTTAGTTCTCTGTACATCGGGCCTCTGTAGCAATTATTCTATATCATCGTCATCGTTGAAAATGACTTGTTGCTCACCTTCCAAATGATAAGGTAACCTCTCAACAGATGGATCACGAAATTGTATATCGAAATCAAATATCCGCCAGCAAGACTCTGCTCCCGATAAGTAACGACACTCTAAGTAGTTATTTATTTCATCTATAATCCTTTGTTGTTTCTTTGAACCTTCTGCATTGTCCGAGCTCTTCTCAAGGATAACTGTGGCCATGTCCTTGCCTTTGTGAATATATTTAAACAAATATTTTACCAATGCTCCTCTTGAATTGCAGACCTCGACATTTATGTGTGCATCAAACATAACTATCAGGTCCTGTTATACGGGACTGCTCATGTATTATCCAGGTCTTTACCATTTTTGCAAGCCACCCTTTTATTTTTACATCTTCTGTTAACCGGATATCCATACTTGTCTACAACAGTCTCTTTGCTGAATTCTTTAGGGTAGTTCTTTGTGCAGTCCCCATCCCTCATACACGGCGAAGATGTCCCAATTTTCCGCATGGGCCATGAAGCAAATCATGCTCTATAACTTACCATTATGTTTTCCACAATCACAGATGTAATGAGCAGCCACCAGCAAAGCAATTCCTCTCCAATTTACGGGCCTTTTCTCCCCACAAAGTCACCCTTGTCCACCACCCAAACTCACTTGCTCACTTGCTATAGTGATCTCCCTCTTCACATCAGTAAGTTCATAGCTAACCTTATCCTTTGTCAGATCAGATATTCCACCATGACATCTGCATACAAATGTTCGGCACAATTCTCATCACTAAAATTCCATGAATATTAGAGCCTAACATAAAACCAATACATTCTCAGACAATTCACCGTGTACAAATGAATTAATGAAAAACTCCGTGAGAATAAAAATTGGAAAGAAAAAAAAAATAGTTCATGGGTTGGAATGCGCTTACAATGAAGAATACCTATGCCCATGTTCTCTGTACCATTTGAAGCTCCAACATAAAACCAATACATTCTCAGACATTTGGACACTATATAATGCGAGGATTCAACGCATTATAAACCTGTAAAACAAAAGTAAGAAACGACACACGCCTTTTACTAAAAATATTGGGGTAGACGGAACAGAAAAACCATGCATCAAGAAATAAAGACAACTGAATCTGTAATTATAACCCACCTCTACGTCGTTTTTGAAAACATAAGAAACAAAAAGTATTTATAAATGATAAAAACTAATTGCTAGAAGAAAAAAAAAAGTGATTGTTTCATGGGTGGTTAAGTGGGTTTGGTTGGTTTGTTGGAGAGAATTCTATGTGCGCTAGTTGATGACGAAGGGTTTTATTAGCTATCTCCATGAACCAATCGATTCATATAAAGAATTTAATAATTTGCCAAGTTTTCCTTAATTTATACTTCCGAATTAAGTTATAGAGTGGATAAGCTACAAAATTGCTCGCCTTGTAACAAACTCACCAGATTCCAGAAGACTAAACAATAAAAACAAACTACATTCAATGTATCGAAGTGGATACATACACTGGTGGATTTCATTCTTTCTCATATTTCATTTTGTGTCTTATCTACTTTTGCATGAATTACACAATTCTTTATTGGTAAAATACCGAAATCGTAAGCAACATATACCCCCTGAATATTCTTTGATGTTCAATTTTAGAATCCTAAAAATTGTTACACATTTAAACGGAGATACATATCAACAATGATCATGTACCAACACTGGAGCACTCATACTACTCATACGCTTTAGGGTTGCATTACAAACCTAAAACATTATTCACACTGAAGAAATTCGGTTCACCTAAATTTGCATTAGCTTAGAACAATTCTCATCACTAAAATTCGAATCACCTAAATTGGCCAGTACAAATGAACTTGAGTAGCCACCAAAGTGTTGTTTCCACGTATAGCCTTACTTTTCCTGCAAACAATTGCCAAAACAGATCAGTTGTACCAGCTCTAACCACTACCTACAGAAAGTGTAAACTCAACATCTAAATACCAAAACTCAATGTACCTTGATCACCATTAGAACCCAAAACAACTCTCGTATCAGGGAACGTGCGTTATCTCTCTAGATGAAAATTTTCTGTCTTTCTGATCCAATTGGAGCCGCGACTTTGTTAAGCTAAGTTAAATACTGGTTAAATTGATAGGAATTGAGGTCTATCCTAAGCATGTTAAATCTTAGGTAGATTCTTAACCATGCATGCAAGCAAAAGGTGTGAGATCTTTCCCAATATAAAGGCTGAAGGCAATCTAAATTAAGTAACTATCAGTTTATTATGTCAATGGGAATCCTTAGCATCCAAGCCGTCTTGTGCTTGGGTCCTGAAAATTACCTTGCAAAGTTTTGGGTCCATTAACGAAGTGGATGAGTTTGGCTCTTCTGTGAAATTCTGATTGGCTAAAAAATTTATGGTGGGGCCTCGAGCTCTAATATTCGAGCTTTGTTCAACTTTTAACGTAGATGGTGGCTGGTTTGACGGGGATAAATTGGTATATCTACGTGAAATGGACTACTAAACTCACCCGGTAGGAGGGGTCCATTGGCACATATGAATTGGGCAATGGTTTTTTCTATAATTAGCATCCAAAATCTTAATAGGTGTTTTTTCTTTCTTCACTGGAACTTTGATATGGCGGAGTGGTCTTGATATACACCTTATATAAAATAAAATAAATATAATGTTCAATAATATGTGTATGCATAGTAATCAGCTTTTGGTAAGAAATCTAAAGTACCTGATTTTATTAGGACCCAACAAATTCACATATGGAGCTGTTGGATTATAATCAAATTAATTACAGATGGCTTGAATGTCAGCTACTCTTTATTTAGCCTAACTAATGGTGGAACGACTTGGAAACAAACTCTCTTTCATCTGTAGAAAAATATAGACTGTAATAGCATAAGCGGGGAGCTAAAACCTACTTCCAATTTATAGTGCTAAGGTAATAATCAAAGCCAAAAAAAACCTATAAAATCTTACAACTTCTATTTTCTCAACTATAATGTTGGACACATTTTCCCTATACATTATGTTACCTCCCTGTTGAAGATTGCTATAGCTAATGATTTTGCAATGCCGCTGACACCACCAACATGGCAGTTGATTTCAACAAAAGGCATGTCGCACAAAACCTTGAAAGGAGGGTAGATGAGAATCAATGTAGGTTACAAAAATCAAAGCCTGAAAGGTGCAAAGTAATAATAAGATAACCATGCTTGACATAAAACACCGTAGAAACACCAAATACTCGATGATTTAGTAATTCTCAAAGCTCAGCATCGATGAAAGATAACAACTGGGGATCTCGTATGAACTTTCGAGCAATGTCTCCTGCATTTATGCAAATAATAAGCTTCCAAATAATGCCACGATCTTCAGGTTTGCAAAAAACCAAATTGGAAATACAAAAATGATTGGCATTAACTTAAATATGTGTGTTAAATAGGGTAATCTCAGAGAAGCTTCTTTTTAGGAGCATTACTAACCTCCATGTGCCGTGGGATGTTCTTGCCTTTTATCTTGCTGGAGTTCTTTGCGTCAATGTCTTTTACCGGGCGTTTTTATATCGATGATAAAGTAAATTATTTCCTCATATTTCGTTGTAAGATTACTGTGGGCAGAGAAACCCAAAATATTACCGTGGTTTTGATCGTCCTTTGTGATGGTTGTCTTAAGATATGCCAAATTCTTAAAATTTTCAATGACATGATACTAACCTCTAAGGCGATGACAGCGGAAGCTTGGCTTTTTTATACATGTAATGGTTGCTGCTTCCTAACAATATTTGACTTCCCAGAACATAAAGAGAACTTCAGAGTAAAGACCAGCATTTTTATTCTCTGCATCGGATATCACTCCCTACAATTTTGCAGGTCTACTACTCTTTGGAGAAAAGGATTTTCTTCGATCTTGTTAACTGTGTGAGGAGCCAACTCCTACCACTCCATCGAATTAGTCCTTCGGAGATCCTTTTTCCTGCCCCTGAATAAACAGATCCCGCTTTGAGTTGTGGTTTTAGCTTCTCTTCAACCGGGTACAGAGTTTCCACTATGAAAGCTCAAACACAGGTTGTGGCCTTTGTTTTTCTTAAACCGGGATCAGAGTTTCCATGAGCTGCAATAAAAAGCTCGTTAACGTCGATTAATATTTCTTTAACAGCAAGCAAATTTACACACATCAAAACATTTTGACAACATGCTTATGTGAGTATTAGTCACGAAGTAGATCATAAAAAGATGATAGAACGAAGGAAAACACGAAACTTGAGATTTACATCATTTACTAAGAAGTGCATACATGTAAGCAATTATCTTCCCATAGAAGGCCTGTACTATCAGAATACACTTCACCACAGCATTAAAGACCTCAGTAGGTCGTCCCTAGCTTCCTAACTCCTGCTTCGAATTCCTTGATACATTTCTAAAACCACCATCGTAGTGTTCTGGTCTTCTAAGGCTGAATTTCAGAAGGTGTCTTTGCTCATCTGAACATACTATATAGGATGGGATTATAGCTACCTTCTGAATTTCAGAAGGTGAAAACTTCTATTGTGCAGAAACCTAACCGAATTAGGTAAAGATGCGTCAAAAGAGACAATTATTTACCAAGAGTGGACGTGTAACCATAGGAACGCCCGTTTTTAGACGGAAATTATTCATAATGACTCATAGTAGATTAGTGACTCATAGGGTCAAACTATGAAGTCTTATATACGGTTATGCCACTGAGAAATCGAGTGTCCGGACATTTAGTGTAATCTATATATATGTGAGAAAGAGAGAGAAAGAGAGTAGAAGAGATCGAGAGACAAAGAGGAAGAAGAGGTCGATGTGATCTTGGTAAGCGGTGTTTCTAGGGTTAACAGTTTCAATTCGATCTCCTCTACCACGATTCAGAATCCAGTCAGGATTAATTTCGAGGGATTCAAAACGCTGATTTCTAGGGATTCAGAATCCAGTCAAGATCCAAAAAAATAAGGTAATCGATATCTCCATTAGAATTGATTGATTTTATTATTTTGGAATCACAAAAAAAAAAAAAAAAATTCCCAAATATGATTTTGAAGGTAACCTATCAGCAATTCCGTCTTTCAACCGTATTTTTTTTTTTTGGCATAGGACTATCGCGATTGCTAGGTTATTGTTATGCAATATAAAGTTGAGTGCAAAATGTTTGGGGTAATTGTCCAAATTATACGTATACGCTTGGTTGCCGAATGAAACTGTACTGTAATATGTTTAAATTTACGTCCTCGCATATACAGTATTTGTATGCTAGGTGAAAAAGGCTAGTAAAATGAATAGGCTGGATGGTTTGTCAAATCTGCTTAATTTTCACCTCAATAGTCCAGTAAGAATTTGCTCATGGTATATTTTCTTATAGTATGTGCGGATAATGTTTTTTTTTCCGAATAATTCAAACTTGTGGTGGTAGGTTCTAAATAATGGATTCTGGGAAACTGGCCGAGAAAGAGAAGCGTCCCAAGAATGGGAAAACAAGTCGTAGAAGAAACTCTGCAGCTTTCGATAACTCGGCAGTTGTGGAGGACTCTGCAGCTGAGGACAGGTAAAAAGGTTGTTGAATGGATCTTTCATACCCTCTTTTATGTGGTTATTCGGCACTCTTATCATGTCTGTCATTGCGATAATAATGACAACTCAACAAACTCACCTTACGCTGACTAACAATCTTGGTAAAACCGACGATTTCAGCACTTGTGTACCATTTATTTGCAACTTGATCAGTGTTTCGTTCAACTCTTTATTGTGTTTTTTAGTAGGTATATTTACCCCAAATATTTAAGGAAGGCATGCTGCAAAATTAACAATTACTCCAGCTTGATTACACTTGGAGATGTGTGGAGTGTAATGTCTAAAACTGAGGAAGCACAGTTCCGTGAAACTGCAATTGGGTATCTGATGGACATGCCAGCAAAACAAAAATGGTCTGCGGCGGTATTTTGTTTTTTGATGAGCAGGAGGATCAATGTCGAACCTGAAAGAACAACAGATGATGAAATCTGGTTTAATATTCAAGAATCAAATAGAGAATTGTGTTTCCGAAAGGAAGACTTTGCTCTGATATCCGGTCTCAACTTTAGACAATTATCGGATAGAGATTTCATCGTTCCAGCTGGGAAGTCGAAACTCATGGAGAAGCATTTTCCGAGAAAGAAAAAAACGAAAGGAATGGATTTATATGATTTCCTTATTTTCAAAACGGTTGCTTGCAATAGGGATGACAAGAAGTACCCAGGATCGGATAAAATGAATAGGCGGAGGAAAATATATATCAACAAGGAACCGGTTCCATGTGAAGCTGCGGATAGGGTAAAAGTGGCCTTAATATATGTTGTCCACATGTTTTTACTGGGGAAACAAGACATCCATTATATTGATGCAGATCTATGGCATTTGGTGGAGAACCTCTCAGATTTCAACAATTATCCGTGGGGTGAAAGAGTGTACAAGAGCACTTTTTGTAAAAGTGTATCTGCCTTTGATTTCCAAATTAAAAAAATAGCTAAAAATGAACAACAAGAACATCCGCGTGGTGTAGTTGTGCAGTCTGTCAAGCCACAAGGAATGCCACAAGTTTTGGTGGTAAGAGGGATTGGCTAGATATTTTATGAACTGCTAATATTTTTGGCAAATTTGTTTAATAGTTTTGTTTGTATTGTAGGTTTGGTTCCTTGCTCTGTTCCCGGGAGTGCTTGAAACGTGGGGAGAAACAGTGTCTAATGGTCTATTTTGGCGGCCCCTTATGCTTAAGGTGTTGTGCCTTAAAACAATCAACCATAACCAACTAGTTGAAACAGTGAAACGATCAGAGTATACTGAATACATAATGCAGTCTGAGCGGGTGGCAGCCCAAGATCGTTTCAGTAGTGATTTTATTGTTCGGGAAGTTGTAAAAGAAGATTCCCTGAATGCTTCAGAGGCTGAATGGGTGGAAGAAAATAAATTAGAGGGTGAAGGTGTGGCAAGAATAGATTCTTTTGAGAATTCAATGGATGAAGATTCTTTTGAAAGCAAATTACTCACGGAAAAGGGAGCACCGGCTTCACGTTCTGGTTCCCTGGATGATGATGGATTACATAGGGAAATTAAAAGACTTGCTGGTGTGGTGGGTAGTTTAGAGATGAAGATCACCACTCAGGATGCTCAGAAGGATAGATTGCAGGAGATGATAGAAAAAATATTGAGAATGGTATCATTGCAGAAAGGAACAGTAAGTGATTTTCAAATTGTTGTTACGTTAGAATTCTTGGTTATATTTCATTATTTTGCATGTGATCTGTCTTAATCTCACTGATAAGGACAATGAGTTAGCAAAGAAAAGTTAACTATATCCAAAACCACATGAATCTAACCGGTGAAATGATATTCCCAATGAACGTTTAACTGAGTTTGTGTCTCTTTTGCTATAACAGTGTTCTCCTCCAGTCAATCCTCAACTAATGGAAGAGTTTAATCTTGGATTCAGCCATCCTTCAGGAAGCCAAGATACAGAGGATCTTAGCACGCCAGTTGAACATCTTTACAAGGAATCTGTTTTATTTCAAAGTGCGATAAGCGACAAGGTTGGTTTATTTAATTCCATGTTGTCGATAAAATTGCTGTAAGTATTTGCTGCGCCATTAGTTTATTCATGTTTCCTCGGTGCTCTACCAAAACGGTTTTCAAAATTAAGGTTCGATTGATTTACTGGTTATGTATTTATTTTTGCTGTCTAAGATTAAGGGTTTCAGTTGTTTGACCTTAGGGTTGTTCAGTATGTTTTCTTTTGGTGTCCAAGATTATGTTCTGTTGAAAGACTATGGGTTGTTAATATGCCACTTTTGGTATTTAAGGTTAGAGATTGGGAAAAATCAGGAGTTGTTAATTTCGACTTGTTTATTTTGTTTTTGAATTATTTATTTCACTGTCTACTGATTCGTAGGTTGACAGCCAGAAAACGAAAATATACGATTGTGGTAAGAAACTATTTACTACTCCTGAAGAAACTATACCTAGAATGACTAGTCGTGGAATTGTCAGTATGAAAGGTATGTATGAGGCTGATTTAAACGAGCCTGAGTCGGCTATGAAGAGGGTTCAGTTTTCCACAGATGTGAAGTCACCAGATGTGGTTGCGGTTGATAGGAATATTGGGAAAATGGTTGATAAGAATGCTGGGAAGGGGATTGATAAGGTGCAGACATCCATAAACATGAAGGATAATTTCCTAACTTTTAGAAGGGGCTTGCCAATAGCAAAGGAGGATGTAGACAATCTAAATGATTTCTTGCAGAAAGGGTGAGAACCCCCGGTGTATCCTTTATTTTTTCCTTGGGCTGTCCTTGTATATATTGAATATATAACTATGACTCTCGTGTTGTTTTTGTTGTTTGTATGGCATAGCAATGACAGTCCATTTTCGGGATCCTTGTTGAGTTGTGCTCAATTTCATAAACTACTGGAGCCAGAAGGGGAATTAACAAATGATGTATGTTATATAGCATCGAACACCAACACTAAAATAGGAATTTTAACCTGTGTGATCACGATGTTTGTGTTTGTTCAACTTACATGCTTTTGGGCCGTCACGCAGCATTTTAACCGCATGTTGGAACTCATGAGGCAGCAGACGCTCTCCACCAATGGCAATTGGACGACTGTTGACACTTCCTTTCAGGTACGTTATGTGTAAAATAATCTGTCAGATTGGAGGCTGTAGTTTTTTCAGTAAATTGGAAGTGCTTCGTAACTAACCTTCCATTTTGTAACAGCATGACATGAGGAAGGAGGGTATGTTAGAGAAGTATGTGAATGGGGAATTGCCACTTGGGGGTGCTAGACCTTGGAAGGATGTTGAGAAAATATATGGTGTGGTTCTCGTGAATAAGAATCACCGGGTCGCCATATGTATAGATAGAATTAATCAGAAAGTAATTATCTATGATTCTTTTAGACCTAAATACAACACTCACTCAGACGAAGTGTATGAAGAAATCAAAACTATTCGCAAAATGTTGTACGAAAGGAGAGATATAGGTGAATGGGAATCTGAATTCTGCGAAGGTCTAACTAGGCAGGATTCTGCGTAAGTACTCTTTACTTGCTATCTGTATTTTGTTTAGTTTTTCCAAGTTAAATAGGAGCAAGTCGTGCAGGTATTTTGTTTAGTTGTATTCTCATGTGTTCTATTTTTGCATATAGGAGTAAGTCGTGCGGGGTATATGCCTTGATGTTTATCGAGTATCTGGTCAGGGGTATTGACCTGTCACGTATTAGTAAAGATGAAGTTCTGCAGTACCGTCACCAGATGGCTATACAACTGTATAAGAAACGGTTCATGGAGGTACATTTTCATACACCAAGGCCAATATATTTTAGTTTAGCACCCCTCGGGTGTAACATGTTTATTCTTTGTGCTATAATATTACATCATGATTTAGTTACTAATTCTCTATGCTTATCATTTCTGCACTTGACCTACATCTGAAACTGACTAAAAGGTACACGACAATCGAGTTATAGAAGAAAAAAATACTTGCTTATTTATGGAATATTTATGAGCCCACATAAAACTAATCGTTAAAACCACACTCAAAACTAATGTTATTTTGGGTTGATATTTCTACTACTAAAACAGGGTCCTCTAACTAAAATGGAAGACAGTGCTGCGGTTTTAACGGTTTCGGCGTGTATGCCGGCTACTAATTCTGACTCTGAACCTGACGGTGAAAGTCTTGTAAGTATTTCTTGCATCTCTTTTTGAAGGTCAAATAAAAATTTCTTTGAGATCAGGGTTTGCAAATGTAGATTAGGGTTTGTTCTTGAACAGACAAGGGTATTTAATCTGTATGTTATATACTAGGGTGTGCGAAACATCTTGGGTTTTGTGCTAATGATGTAGGGTTTGCGAAAATACTTTGGGTTTGTGTTAAAGTAGGGTTTGTCAACCCAGGTTTATTGTTCTCCGAGTTGTTTCTTTTGCTTTCTAAAATTCTGTTTCATTCTCCCCTGATTTTCAGGCCAATATGCTATTGGCTTCCAGAAGACGAAAAAAAGGAAAATGTGATGGGGCTCAATTATCCAGTCGGGCTAATGAGAACGACCTTAAGGTTGTTATAAAAAGGAAGCTTCCTGCCACAGTGGGGTCTCCATCTACTACTAATAGGACTGTTTGTGGAATGAAAGGAGGTAAGTTTGTCCCTGATGTGGATGCTGTTCCGAGAAAGTTTGGGCTTTTGTCACAGTTGAAGCTAGTTGTATCGGGTTCCCTTGATTCCGATGAGAGATGTGCAAAGAGGAGTAAGAGATTGTCGGGGAAGGAGGAGACCACCAAAGGCACAATCAGAAACTTCAGAACTAGCTCGCGAATAAGAAAGCAGGATGTAAACACTACTAATGATGCAGGGTCCTTATTGAGTTGCGCTGATTTTAAAAAACAAATGGAGCCAGAAGGGGTTTTAGAGATGGAGGTATTTGATTTTGTCAACTTGCTAATGGAGCCTCATTATTAGCCCTGTAACCCTACTCATATGTGCAGTCTTAACTTCTTGAACTAATGTTATCACTATCTATTAAGTGGTCTACTTAATAATTTAGTGTGTCGGATATGCAGGGGATTCTTAACATTGCAGCCAGCTCAAGAGGAAAAGACTCGCATCAAGGATCTGAAACTAACACCACATATAGACAGTCTCCATATGCAACTCGGCAGAGAGCTTCGGAAAAGGCTGTGCTTGTGGTTGAGCCTGATAGTAAATATTTTGATAATGATGCTAAGTTTGTCCCTGATGTGGATGCTGTTCCGAAAAAGTTAGGGCTTATGTCACAGTGGAAGCCGGTTGTAT
>JAJJMA010138925.1:737-11420 GCA_023529015.1 Papaver nudicaule
TTTGGTATGCTCATCCCACATGTTGTTTGTGCGTAAGAGTAAGAATCAGAGCAATCTTTGAAGTTAGTGTATCAAACTTCTAAAGTGATTCTTCTCATTCTTGATACCATGCATGATCTCAGCTTTAATTACTCCCCCTTACTTGATACTTTGTGAAAAGCACAACAAGTAAGCACATGATGTTCTCCCCCTATGGTTATGCACGGTAATGCAAACAACCACAAGAACAAGAACCATATGTATTCTCCCCCTATTTGTCACAAAAATATGACAAAGTAGTTTGAGACTAGGGTTTCATACACCTATAAGAACAGGTGAAGCCAAGAACTCGCATATCAAGTTAAAGATGGTATACTTAGGTAATCTGAACAACAAGATTCCTGAGTTCTCACCTTTTGGAGAAATAAAGATACACTTTCTCCCAATATTCCACATCCACGCTCCCCAAAAAGATTTGTTATTAAGCGCAAGTTCAAAAGAACTCTCCCCCGTGTGGTGTTATTCAATAAAGACAACTGACAAAGTCTAACATGGACAAGAACAATTGAATGTTATCCAGTTTTACTTTGTTAATAATCTCTTTTCCTTAGCCAATTTCGGAAAAAGAGTTATATGATTCTGAGTTTGAGAAAACCCTAATAACCATATAATCAAAAGTTTCTTTACGTCACTACCGAAGCAATGGAAAAAGCATAACTTTTGTAAACAGACACAGCTTTACGTCACTACCGAAGCAATGGAAAAAGCTATGTTTTGCAATAAGATTGCGGTAAACAAATCAAGTATTGCAAACATCATTAATAACATCTAAAAAGAACTTTTATTAATGAAATAAAGTAGTACATGCTTGAAAACTTTTAAAAAGCATGAAAGGCAAACTACTAAACAGATTTAGTCTATATTCCTTAGGCAACGGTAAGAACAAGTTCTCACAAGGAACCAACTAATCTGATCTACTAAGAAAGAATAAATCTAAACAAAAAGTTGTTGTTAACAACTTTATTTAGGATTGCTACTTGGAAAGCTAGCCACTGTTGGCATTACAGATTTCACAATACTTGTTGTCAGCAAGTTTCTCGATCCGTCTTTTCATGAGAGCAAGCTCATCCTGTACATCTTCCAACTGGGACCTAAGCAATGCATTCTTTCTTGCAGTAACCATGGTATTCTTTTTCATGGTTTCATAATCTATGAAGAAGCGATAGACGATGGCTGATGAAATCTGAACCCTCTGATCCAATTTTTCATATTCATAAGCATCAAAGGCATAAACCCCAAGTTGACGAGTATGAGAAGCCATGGTCTCTTCTTCTTCCACTTCTTCCCTTTCTATCTCTTCAGCGCCTTGAGCACAACTAAACTTCTCCATTGTTAGAGGTAGAATAGCAGAGAAAATACTTGAATGATTATCTCTCAAGTATTGTGGTATTTATACAGAAATACCAAGAAGGGTTTGACTCAAATATCTCACACAATTTTGCACACCTAGAGTCCCTTGGGTTTGTGTTTGTGTTTTTAGATAACAATGACGTAATCTAACTGAGATTTGAGTAATTTTTTCGCAGAGAAACACTGTTTCCGCGTAGTTTGAGTTTTTGTACAGAAAAACACTTCTGACGGTTCGGGAACCGTGTGGAACAGGTTTTTGAACACGTCAGCCTGGACAAGTGTTTTCATCCGTGTCTCACAACATGGTTTTTGACATAACTGTGTTTATGCACTCATGTGCCTATTCTGAGTGGTACTGATAATCAGTCAGGGTTTCTTTTCCCCTGTTTTCACATTTCCTTATCTCTCAGTACTAAGACAAGGAAATGGTTTGCAACACTCAGGTTTGAGTGTTGGGGTGAGTATTGTCATACTCACCTGGTCTGGACCGTCGTCTAGACCTCCTCGATCTTCTTCCTTTTCCAAAGTTATCATAGAAGCGATTGTCATTAAGATATGGCTCAGTATCTGACAAACTTCTGGATGATTTCCTAGCTTCCTGAACCTGTTTTTCAAGGTCTTCATTAAGCTTAGTGTATCCTGACAACATCTTGTCCAGATTTTTCAGGCTTATCATCTCTTTGGAGGATCGAGGTTGATTGCTCTTTGAGTTCCCTCTCTTCGGAGTCTGCTTTTTAGCAGAAACAGATTTCCTGTTCTCCGGTCTCTGAGGTTTTCTTCTAGAGTATGGAACAACTCTACTATGATTTCCGCTCATAGGTGAGGACCCTCTATTTATCTCATCCCTTGTTATTGGGTAAGATTTTGAGAGTTCAGACACACTTTTCAACACATGGTTTAGAGTGTGCTGGAGTTGAGAAACTCGTTGTATCCTCTTTTGGCTATTGCATTCAGACTGAAGGTGTCCTTTCTTTTTACAGAAACTACATGATTTCTCATGTTTCCCTTCAGTAGAACTCTTTTTGTGGGCACTGTTATCATCAGAATGATGAGGGGAATTGATCACCTTGTCTGAGGTGCTTGAAGATATCACCTTCGTTCCAACAGTCTTACCACGATGAGTTCTTGTATCTGATTGATTGTTTTCGGGTTTTTCAGATATTGATTTGAGCCGATCAATTTCTCCCGTTAACTCTTCAATCCTTTTATGAGCAATCATAAGTTCAGATTTTTCAGATTCTGTACTGGTGGGGTTTTGGGGACTACCACTTTCCAGGGTTGAGTCGGCTGCATGACTTTTCCCTTTTAGTAGTGCAATCTCAGTGGTCAAGGACATAACCACAGATTCTTGTTCATTGACTTTATCCAAGAGGGAGTTAACCCTAACTTTTAGTCGTGAGATCTCAGAAGACTGAAATTTTATGAACTTGATGAGATCACTACTTTCCTTAGATGCATCCCTTTCAATTTCTGAGTCAGAGTCATCTGTCAGATTGAAAGGGTAAGGATTATCACTCATACTGACAACCTGATTTGGTTGTTCTTCACAAACTGGATTTGAACCAGTTGGAGATGAGTGTAATGGAGTGGTGTCTTTTGGTGTAGTATTAGTACTAAAATCCATGACTCACAAGCCTAGATAAACACAGACAGTTACGTCTTTAATGTGTTCACCCGCTCTGATACCAACTGAAAAAGGAGGGGTACCGAAATACTACCAACTTTTTGTTTTGGCTCGTGAGTCTTATGGTTAAAGTCTGGACGATCTCAAAAATCAATATCCAAACCTCTAACTGGAGTTGTTAAGACCTTGACAAAGAATACTTTGGAGTCAACTCGACAGTTAGGCAATAACGTACTACTTGGTGCTTTAATTATAAATCAGAGTTATAATGCGGAAAGTAAAAGCACACAAGACACCATACGTTTTTTTAACGAGGAAACTGCCTTGCAGAAAAACCTCGGGACCTCGTCCAGTTTGAACACCGCCCAGTACAAACTGACTACAAACACTAGTCTACTATAAGACTTCGGTCTGGGATGTAGCAGAGACCAACTCAAGCCCTCCAAGCGAATTGGCTACTGTCGCCTTCCTTACGTCTCTGGATCCCCATTGATCGTCACGCACTTGATTCCCCTAGCTGACGTCCGTTACAGGCCTAGGAGTTGCTTTGACCGATGTCAAAGGCTTGTGTCAGCAATACTGGCGTTTAAACCAAACTGTTGACGTATGGTGTAACTGTCCTCTTCAGTTTACCATACACAAGATGACTTCCTTCGGATTGTTAAATCCAGGTCATACGGAAATCTACTTCTTGAATCGGGGCAGACAAGCAAACCAAGTAAGCAATGCCCAATCCGAATCTACCTCAGTTATACACGAAGAACCACTTAAGGAACTTGTATAACCGGAGCTAACTAGGTCTTACAACACCGAGTGCAGCCGTGCGTTACTACCTTTCCAACCTTGTTGAGTAACGTATCAGTTCTTGAATAGGCGTATATCAGAAGAAACGGACTTTAGAATAGACAAGAACGTGATCAGGTTACCAAGGTTACAGGTTAATCCGATTTCAACCAAAGATGGTTTCAATCTCCTACCTGTGCTTCCCAACTCTCTAAGGAAGTCTTTATAGTCGTAGGGAGTTCCCAAAGGAGCTGCAACCTATAGAGGATGACTATACCACAACAAGCATTCACCGAAGTGAAAAGAGTTTACGTTATCTTCCCTAAGGACCTTCACGTATGCTTGATGCTTGCGGTATCTGTCCGTAGACACCTCTATTTATAGTACTCAATAAGATAGGTTGCTTAGGAATAAAGCAATCAATTACTTGTCCCACAAGTTAGGGAAACCCTAAACTTGATAACCAAGTAATAAGAGATTAATCTCAATTGGAATTCTTTTTAGAATTATCTGCCAAGTGTTTTGTTAGCTCTAAAACACTTCAAGATAGAATCCAACAGACCAGAGATAATCTTATCTTATTGACTCATTGAGGATCGTTAGATGGAACACAAAAGGTCTTTATGTTTTACACAAGTCCATCTAGGAGATAAAGGAGTTTTGGAATTTGACTCAGAGTGAAATTCTAGGAGAATATTCACTAAATCCGACACCAGTAAGACAGCTACCGTCAGGTTCACGTACTGGTACGTGAACAAAATAGCCATCTCGAACTCAGAGAATTTCCGAGTGTCTGGTACGCAAACCGGTTCGTGAACCGTGCGCCTGTCAGATTTCGTCAAATCTGGATTCCGCTGGAAGTACTGGGCTGAGCCAGAACTTAGACGTGAGAACGTCCTCAGCTGTGATCCATGGACTCTTTGCTCAAGAGCACTCCTTTAGATTTATCCATATCCAATTAGCAGTTTGCAAGCAAACCATTGTAATGGACATATGGCACTGAATCTGTCTCATACATTCTTGACTCACAGTATTTGTGGGATCAAACACTGGTCATGACACAAGGCCATGTTACGCAAGAATACGATCTCAATCACTATTATCACTACTAAAGTAGTCGACTATTTCGAAAGAATAGATGAAGTAGAAATAGAAGAAAATCCATAAAGTCATAACTCCTACTAACCTTTTATCGATGAAGAATAATTGATGTCTTCTTTGTCTTCACAGTCTTCGTCTTCAAGGTCTCTACTACTTTGTCTATATCCCATTTCCGAAATCTAAACTCTAGTAGGCTAAATCAAGAATTGACTTTTGACACCTAAAACTGACAACTAGCTTGACATACCAACGCTAGTGGGTTTGACCGGACAATGCCCTAACAAGACGGGGTGTCATTCTTTTGGAGTTTGATTCGGCGTGCTTGCTGTGTAATATCTAGAAAATTTCTTTTATTTCGAGGATACATTTTTATGTGTAATATTTTCTTATATATTTCGCATTCCATGCATTGCCGAGTCCTAGGCCATCCTTTTCATCGATTAGCTTGTATGATCCTTTTCCTGCTATCTGCTTAATTTTATATTGTCCTTCCCAGATTGGTTCCAGCTTTCCTGCGTTTCCTTTTTGGTACGGCGGTATTTCTCATTGTACAAGTTCGCCAGGCTGGAACTCTCTTTCAATGACTTTTTTGTTGTACCCTCGGGCTACCCCTTGCTGATAGTTGATGATGTGTTGTCGAGCTTCTTCTCTTTCTTCTTCGAGGTCGTCCAATTTTGTATATATTAAATCTGCCGAGAGGTTTTGTTCCCACGCTTTGTATTTATCTGTTGGTATCATTATTCTGTAGGTAATACTGCCTCGGTCCCGAATGTTAGGTGAAAAGGAGTCATTCCCGTCGCTCGTCTTTGGGAGGTTCGGAATGCCCATAGTACGTTGTGTAGGTGCTCACACCATTGTTTTTTGTGGGGCAGTACTCGTTTTTTCAAGTTATCCCCTATTGTTTTGTTTGTCGCCTCTGCTTGGCCATTACTTTGAGGATATATCGGCGTCGAGGTTCCTAGCCTTACATTGTATTGATTTAACAGCTCTTTGACCTCGGCGCTGAGGAATTCTTGAGCATTGTCTGAGACTATTTCTGCAGGTACTCCGAATCGACAGAATATGTTCTCCCAGAAGAAGGTAAACACTTCTCGCTCTGTGTGATTCCTTAGAGCTTTTTCCTCGATCCATTTGGAGAAGTAGTCGGTTGCAACTATGATGTATCTTCTCTGTCCTGTTCCTGGAATGAATGGGCCGACGATATCTACCCCCCCATTTGGCGAAGGGCCATGGGCTTAATACTGAATTTAGATTCGTTGCCGGTGCATGGATTCGTTTAGAAAATCTTTGGCAGGGGTCACATTTTTGAGAGATGTTTTTGGCGTCAGCGTGCATGTATGGCCAATAGTATCCCCGAGCCTTGGTTCACTGTGCGAGTGCTCGTGCACCACTGTGGGTTCCTGCTTCTCCGCTATGTAGCTCTCTCATCAGTGCTATGCCATCTATTCGGTGGACGCACCTTAGTAGTGGTCCCAAGAATGATTGTCGATGTAAGACTCCATCTATGAGTCGATAGTTAGCGGATCTACTGGTCACTTTATGCGCTTCTAGTGGGTTGCTTGGCAATTCCTTGTTCTCCAAGTACTTTCTTATGGGAACCCTCCAGTTGTCGTCCTCTTCTTGAATGGCCATCACCAGATCCCCTTCTTCGGCTGCTATTGATGATTTCTTTATTCTACCAATTTCGATGGAGATGATATTTTTATCTGTTACCTTTGAGGCAATGAATGCCAAGGCGTCCGCATGCCTATTATCTTTTCTGCAAATGTGTCGAATTTTGAGATGCGGAATTTTTGTCATGAGTCTTCTTGCTAATTTCTTGTATTTGGATAGCGAGTCATTGGATTGGTAGCTTCCATCCAGTTGTCGTACTACTAGTTGTGAGTCCGTCGTTATTCGTGCCTCCTGAATCTCCATGCTGATCATGTGTTTTAAGGTATGAATCATTGCTTCATACTCGGTCTCGTTATTAGTTGCTTCGAACTCCAACCGAAGTGCGTACACTGTGCGCTCTCCTTCGGGTGAGGTGAAGACTATGCCTACTCCTCGGACATCACTATTTACCGAACCGTCGATGAAGACTTCCCATTTCCGAGGGTGGCATTTTTGTAGCAGGTCTTTAGGCCCTTCGTCGTCTTCGATTCCCAGGATTGGCTCGTCCTCGTAGTCTTCCTCAATTGGGAACTCAGCTAGGAAGTCTGCGATGATTTGTGATTTTAATACCGTTCTGATCTCGTACTCCACGTCATATTGTCCAATTTGAGCGTTCCATTTTGCAATTCTGCCTGCTGCCTGAAGGTTTTTCAGAACGGATTCAATTGGTGTTTTTGTTAGCACAATTATTTTGTGAGCCTGGAAATATGTCCGAAGCTTTTGAGTTGCTACCACTAGTGCGAGTATCAGCTGTTCCAACTTTGTGTAATTTTTTTCGGCTGGAAAAAAGGGTCCTACTAATGTAGTATACTGGCTTTTCTTCTTCTTTAGTTGTTACTAGTACTGCGCTGATGGCATCTGTATTCGCTGCAATGTAAAGTTTTAAATTTTCATCTTTCTCTGGGCGCTGTAGTGCTGGTAAGCTTGCTAAGTAATTTTTGATCCCCTGAAACGCGGCATCCCTTTCGTCTGTCCATATGAATTGTTTTCCCTTTTTCAAAATGCTAAAGAAGGTTTTACATCTGTCCGAAGATCGCGCAATGAATCTGTTAAGGGCTCCCAATCTTCCATTTAGAGCTTGTACATCTTTTATAGTTGTTGGTGATGGCATTTCGCGAATTGCCTGTACCTTTAGTGGGTCCGCTTCGATACCTGTTTTTGTAACTATATGTCCCAGATTTTTTCCGGAGGTCACTCCGAAGATGCATTTTGCTGGGTTGATCTTCATATTTATTTGTCGCATCTTCTCCAGTATCTCTCTCAGATCTTTCACATGAGTGTCTGCTTGTTTACTTTTAACTAGCATGTCGTCTACATATGCTTCAACGGTCTTTTTTAACCAAGGGAGAAAGATATTCTCCATATCCTTTTGGTATGTGGCACCGACATTCTTTAATCCAAATGGCATTCTTGTGTAACAATATAGTCTATTAGATATTAAGAACGCCGTATGTTTCTGATCTTCCTCTGCTAAGGGAATCTGGTTGTAACCAGAGTAGCCATCCATGAAGCTTAATAGCTCATGGCCTGCTGTTGCGTCTACCATTTGGTCTATGCTGGGTAGAGGATGTGGATCTTTGGGGCACGCCTTGTTTAAATTGCTGAAATCGATGCATATGCGTACTCCTTTGTTCTTCTTCGGTACGATGACCATATTTGAAATCCAATCTGCGTATTGTATTTTTTTGATAATTCCTATTTCGATCATCTTGTTTAATTCGGATTCAACCGTTGCTTGGTATATATCTGCTAACATTCGCGGTCTCTGCTTGAATGGCCTCATTGATGGGTTTATATCTAGGTGATGACATGCCAAGCTGGGGTCTATTCCTGGCATTTCACTCATTTTCCAAGCGAAGACGTCCGCATATTCCTTTAGCAAGCCATCTAGTTCGTCTCGCTGATCTTTCGTCATCAATGTTCCAATTTTTACAAATGTTGGATCTTCGCTGGTTCCGATGTTTACATCCTCGGTGGGTTCTGTTGGAGTAAAGTTCGGAGTGTCTTCGTTCATGGCGCTGGGGTCCTTCGGTGCCTCCTTCGTGATTACTCCGTTTTTACCTTGTATTATTTGATTGATTTCCTCGTTGGTTATTTTCTCCTTTTGCTGCCTGTACCTTTCTCTTCGATTGCGCCTTGCGTTTTTTCTTTGATCGATATCTTTCTCGTGACATGCTTTTGACTCCGTGCTCTCGCTTTTGATTTCTCATATGCCTGTAGGAGTTGGAAATCTGAGTTTCTGATGCAGTGTAGAGGGTACTCCTAAGATCCCATGCAGCCATGGTCGTCCCAAGATTGCCTTGTACGGTGACTCTATGTCCAAGACACAGAAGGTTGTTTTCAGCTCCATCGATGCTACGTATACCGGTAATGAGATGTCTCCTTTTGGTTTTGATGCTCTTCCATTAAATCCGTAGATCGTATAATCCGTGAGCACCAGTGGAATATTTTGGAAATATTCCCTGTAAGCCATTCCGAATAGTACATCTACTGAACTACCTGGGTCGATCAATATTCTTGGCACTGCTTTCTTATTTATGTTTACTGTGATCACCAAAGGGTTGTTACTTGGACCATCTTCGGGAAGGTCTGTTGCTGAATAAGTTATTGGTTTTAGCTGCCATGACTCGAATTTTCTTGCTTCGGCGACAATCATTATCTCCTTTCCATCTTTGTCTCTTTTGTGGATTCTTCCCGCAGTGTTGCTGCTTCGTGAGCTGATACTTTCTCTTGTATGAATCATTGAATTGCAATAGGCGGTCTGCGCTGATACTTTGTTTTGTGACTTTATTTTGATGACCTGCCCCGAGGATCCCACTCGTTGCTTCGGAGCCTGATCAGATTTCGAAGCCATTCTGGTTGTGACCTGTCAGAAGACAAAAAACCCGTGAGGTCCAAGGCGGCTACCGCAGTGTCCTATGTCTGTCATGTAGGTCTGTACGTTGCAACGGTTTTTATCGTGCGAGTTTTTAGCGTAGGTCGTATTCGTTCTTTTTAGATATATCCCTAACTATATATTTTTTGTCTTTTAGCCAAAACCATCTTTTCCAACGATTCCTTCGTAAAATTTTATTTCTAAATGTAGCAGAGACCTTCAAAAACCTAAAAATAGGTCTAAAGATTTTTTCATAATCGTTTTCTTATAGCCGATCCTAGTTTTAAGGCATATATTATGAAAATCAATTACCACGCTTGAAATGGATTTCATAATGTCAAGGTTTGAAACCCTTAGACGTTGATCTGACCATTTGATGATTTGATCATAAAACCCTTGAGCATGCTAAAGCCTTTAAGGATCTTTAGACGTTTAAGGTATTGGAGCGTTTTTAAAGAACCAGCTTTGAAGATCTTTAAAAAATGAGAAAATTTATGAAAAATTTGAAAACCCGAAAAATCACAGGCAAACCCTAAGTTGTTTTAATCAATCCCTGTTTCTAGCGCCAAACTGTATGAGTATAAAATCTGCATAGGTGCATCATGTTCTATAGCCCTCAGATCTCATACTCACACACACAGTAACTTAAACATTATACAAGGTGCGAAGACCACAAGAACAATACCGAAGACATGTAAAAAGACATTAATCAAAGGACTAAACGTATCAAGATTATATTTATGTTTTGCTACTACATGGATATGATCCTAAGGAGCTAGAGGAGATACAAACCTAATCCCTCTCTCGCCACTTAGGTTACACCCCAAAATTCCAACCCTCTCAATGTTTTCCAAGCTCGCCTTATATAGGCCGAGCTTGGGTGGTTTACAGCTAATAATACAATGGACTCAATCGTGGTGGTGTCAGTCCTTGTCGAGTAAGGCGGTTCCTTCGGCGGTTCTCCGAAGATGGCTCTGGGGCTTTGGTCCTTCGAGGCAGGGTCCGAATCCCTTTCTTCTGATTCTTCACTCGGTGTCCTCGGACTTATCTTTCTTTGGTTTGGTCCCGAAGTTCCGCTTCTTCTTCCTTTGGAGTAATCTTGCTTCTTGGATCTCTGACACGTGTCCCGAGGGGTTTTACCCTCCACACCGGTATTATTTATTTGACCTTTTTTTTTTCTCACACTCCTCACACACTCCATCTACGCCATCCATTTCCAAACGGTAAAATCACTCTCGACCGTACATTTTCCAACTGT
>JAJJMA010138926.1:0-20439 GCA_023529015.1 Papaver nudicaule
GCACACTGTAGCCCAAACGCATGCATAAGCCATAGCGCCAGTGCATGTATAGGCACGCATGCACCATAACACAAGTGCGCAAGTACGCCGCAGTCAAGTTGGCCTTGGCCTCCTTGGCCCATGGCGCCACGAAAACATGGCGCCACAACTTCTGGCCTTGGCCAAAGACCGAGGCTCCTCAGCCCATGGCGCCATGAAACCATAGCGCCACAACTTATGGCCTTGGACAAAGGCCAAAGCCGTGGCCTCCTTAGCCCATGGCGCTACAACTTCTGGCCAAGGCCACTCCTACACACCCACTATGCGTGTCTCTAAAGGCGCCACACTCACGTTGGCCACAGAGTCATAGGCACACAAGCCTACTCAAGCTCAACACAACCATGCAACATCTGCATACCACTCGAGATATCAAAACATCACACGGGGGGATAACTTTAGGGGTATTGGTCTGGCGGTCTACGGCAGTTAGGAAGAAACTGATGGAGATGATGGGCAGTTATACGAAGATGGCGCGAGTGGACATGTTCTACACAACTCAGGCAGTTACGGAAACCAACTCATGTTCTCCACTCCTCCACTCTTGCACAACTCCCACCTTCTCTATCGAGAGATCAGGGTGAGTTCAGTACTATAAATAGAGGCTCCCTCTATCTTCCAAGGCGGAACATCTTTTCCAGAACCTCAGAGCAAAAACACCTGAGTAACTCGATACACTTCTAGCCTTGGAGATCTCCAGTCACCCTCACGACAGAGATCTTGAACTCTCACACACAGAAACACATCCTCAACCTGATCTTAAGTTTCTTTCACTGTTTCCCTCCCTAGACCAACCTCATCCTCTCTGTGACCGAAGCAAGATGGGAACGGCCATAGACTTGGTTTAGGCTCGTCTTGTTCGACTTTGATCTCGAGCACTACGAAAGTACCCAGAGACAGTGCATTGTTTTTCTAGGTAAAACACTTATCACTATTATTATCCGAAGAATCAGATAATGTCGTCACTACATTCGTGGTGACTGAAGGTTTTGCCTTCTTTTTATTAGTGACTTTGGCAGATACAATGACTCTTTCTGATGCAGATGTGATAGATGGAGTGCACGGATTTTTCACATTGCTTCTTGAAGTTTTTCTGATTTATTGTGGATCTGAGGCAAATCCATAAGTTTTTAGGTTTTCTTCTTCAAGAATTTTGCATCTTTCTTGAGCATTGGCTAAGTGTTTTTCTACATCCTTTTTACTGATGAGAATTTTTTGAATCTCCAAATCGTATTCTTCCGCAACTTGTTGTTCACGATTTTGTCTCAGATTAAGTGTAGTTTCTAAAGCAGAAATTTTCTCTCTAAAATCTCTGAGTTCTTGAACAACTATTTCCAATTTCTGGAGTTGTTGTTCTATGAGTTTTGAAAATGAGCATTCACGAGTGAGTGCATCATTGAGATCACTTAGACTTTGAACATATTTTTCTCCCAGAGATATGTATTCCTCTGTCTGTTCAATATTGGGACTTCTGGGTGTAGGATCGTTCTGGGTTACTGCAACTTTCGTGAGTTTACCAGAACTTATTCCTGTCTGTTAAGAAACAAATGGAGTGGATTGAGTAGTCAAAGCCTGATCCTTTCATTTTGACGTTATTTCATGAACCACGATAAACACAGACAATTACGTCTTTTATGTGTTCACCTGCTCTGATACCAATTGAAAAAGCAGGGGTACCGAAACACAACCAACTTTTTATTTGGGCTCGTGAGACTTATGGTCAGATCTGGACGATCTCAAAAATCAATATCCAGACCTGTTAACCTGAGTTTGGATCTCAAAGGATCAGTCCGACACAAGACAAGGTCTTGGTAAACCCAATGGATGAATTGGGGACAACGATCAGATTTATTAATAACGTACTTCTTGTGTTTGCTTTAATTATATAATCAGAGAATATAATGCGGAAAGTAAAGCACACAAGACACCAGAGATTTTTTTAACGAGGAAACTACGACCTGTAGAATAACCTCGGGACCTTGTCCAGATTGAACACTGCACAGTACAAACTGTCTACAAACACTAGCCTACTATAAGACTTCGGTCTGGGATGTAGCAGAGACCATCTCTAGCCCCAAGCGAACTGGCTACTATCGCACTCCTTACGTCTCTAGATCCCCCACAGATCGTCACGCACTTGATTCCCCTACTTGACTTCCTTTACAGGCCTAGGAGTTGCTTTAACCGATGTTAAAGGCTTATGTCAATAATTCCGGCTTTGCAACCTCAATTATCAACTATATGTTTGAACTGTCCTCTATCATTTTGACATACACAAAGTGACTTCCTTCGGATTGCTCCAGGTCATACGGAAATCTACTTACAAGCGGGGGCTGACAAGTAAACCGAGTAAACTATGCCCAACTTGTCTCTACCTCAGTTGTAAACGAAGAATCGCTTAAGAAACTTATACAACTGGAGCTAACTAGGTCTTACAACACCGAGTGCAGCCGTGCGTTGCTTCCTTTTAACCTTGTGTATAACGTATCAGTTCTTGAATGGCCTTATATCGGAAGAGAAGGATCGTAGAATAGACAAAAACGTGATCAGGTTACCAAGGTTACAGGTTAATCCAATTTCAACCACTAAGGTCTCAATCTCCTACCTGTGCTTCCCAACTCTCAAGAGAAGTCTTTATAGTCGTTAGGTAATTCCCACAGAGGAACTGCTACCTAATAGAGGATGACTATACCACAACAAGCATTTACCTAAGTGAAAAGTTACGATCAATTCCACAGAGAATCCTCACGTATGCTTGATGCTTGCGGTTTTTCGTCCCAAAACCCTCTATTTATAACACTCAATAAGATAGGTTGCTTAGGAATAAAGCAACTAGTTACTTGTCCCACAAGTTTGGTAAAGTCTAACTTGCAAACCAAGTAAAACAGAGATTTATCTCAATTGGAATTCATTAAACATTATCTGCCAAATGTTTTGTTATCTCAAAAACACTTCAAGATAGAAATCCAACAGACCTGAGATAATCCTTATCTTATTGACACCTTGAGAATCGTTAGATGGACCACAAAAGATATTTCATGATAACCAAGTCCAACTAAGAGATAAAGGAGTCAGAGTTTAACCCGTGTGAAATTTTCAGAAGAAAATCCACATGGATGGTTCACAAACCGCCCTTTTGAATTCCGGCCAGATACATCGAATTTGTGGTTCACGTACATGTTCGTGTACAAATTTATGCATTGGAACTCAGGAGTGAAATACAGAGTCATTGTATTAAGAGCAAGGTCAGTTAAGAACTCTCCCCCGTGTGGTGTTATTCAACAAAGAACAACTTACAAAGCATAACATGGACAAAACAATTTAATGTTATCCAGTATTCCTTTGTTTATAATCTCTTTCCCTTAGCCAGTTTTTGGAAAAGAGTATATGATTCTGAGTTTGTGAAAACCCTAAAATCATACAATCAAAAGTTTCTTTATCATGAGAAAAAGCTTAACTTTTGTAATAGACATAGCTTTGCATCACTACCGAGGTAATGGAAAGATATATGTGTTGCAATAAGATTGAGGTAGACAAATCAAGTATCGCAAACATCATTAATAATTATCTAAAAAGAACTTTTATTAATGAAATAAAGTAGTACATGTTGAAAAACTCTAAAAAGCATGAAAAGGCAAACTACTTCTAGATATAGTTTATATTCCGTAGGCAAAAGTAATAACAAGTTCTCACAAGGAATCAACTAATCAAATCTAAGAAAGAGAAATTGAAACAAAAAGTTGTAGTCTGCAACTTTATGTAGAATTGGTACTGGAAGACTGACCATCATTCTTGGCATTACAGACTTCAAAAAACTTGTTGTCAGCAAGTTTGTTGATCTGTATTTTCATGAGAGCAAGCTCATTCTTTACTGCTTCCAATTGGGACATAAGCAAAACATTCTTTCTTGTAGTAGCCATTGTGTTGGTTTTCATGGCTTCATAATCTACGAAGAATCGAAAGACAAATCAGCTGATATATGTACATCTTGATCCAGATTTTCATATTCATAAGCATCGAAGGAATAAATCCAAGGTTGATGTTCATGAAAATCAAGACATTCTTTCTTTTCCTCCAGAGTCTCCTTTTCCCTTTATATCTCTTCAGAGCCTTTGGCATAGCTATACTTCTCCATTATTTAGGTAAGATAGCAGAGAAAATACTTGAATAATTATTCCTCAAGTATTGTGGTATTTATATGGAAATACCAAGAAAGGATTAACTCAAATATCTCACACAATTTTGCACACCCATAGTCCCTTAGAGTTTGTGTTTGTGTTTTAGAAAACAATAAACGCGATCTATTTTGAGATTTGAGTGACTCTTTTTTCGCAGATAAACTCTATTTTCCGCGTAATTGAGTTTTTGTACAGAAAAACACTTCTGACGGTTCGTGAACCGTGTGGATAAGATTTTTGAACTCGTCAGCCTAGTTTAGTGTTTTTATACGTTTCTCAACATGGTTTCTTGACTTAACCATCTTTGATCACCCAGGTGCCTATCCTGAGTGATACTGACTATCATCAGGGTTTTTTATCCCTAATTTAATAGTTCCTCACCTTCAGTACTAAGATAAGGAAATTGTTTTCAGCACTCAAGTTTGAGTGTTGGGGTGAGTATTGGGATACTCACCTGATCTAAACCTTCGTTTAGACCTCCTCGATTTCCTTTCTCCAAAGTTATCATAGAAGTTATAGTCGTCATGATATGGATTTGTATCTGATGAACCTCTAGATGATTTCCTAGTTCAATGAACCTGCTTTGCAAGGTCTTTGTTGAGCATAGTGTATCCTGATAACATCTTGTTCAGATTATTCAGGCTTATCATTTCATTGGAAAATCGAGGTTGATTGCTCTCAAAGTTTTTTCTCTTAGGAGTCCACCTCTTAGTGGTCATGGATGAGAAAGGCATCCTATTCCACGTTTCCTGGGGTTTTTTCCTTCTAGAGTATGGAATAGCTCTACTATGATTCTCAGTCATAGGTGAGGATCTTCTCTTAATTGCCTTATTCCTTGTCCCCGAATATGGCTTAGAGAGTTCAGACACATTTTTTAGAACAAGATTTAATGTGTGCTGGAGTTGAGCAACTCATTTTGACCTCTTTTGGCTATTGCACTCAGTCTGAAGGTGTCCTTTCCTTTTACAGAAACTACATGATTTTTCATGTTTTTTACCTTCATTCAGACTCTGTTTGTGGGTACTGTTATCATCTGAATGATGAGTGTAATTAGTCACCTTATCAGGGTGTGAGAAGATATCACTTTCTTTCCAACAGTTTTGCCACGACGAGTTCTTGATGTCTTTTCTGACTGACTTTGTTTGGGTTTTTCAGAGATTGATTTGAGCCGATCAATTTCTCCCATTAACTCTTCTATTTTTTCATGAGCAATCACGAGTTCAGACTTTTCAGTCTCTGAACTGGAGAGGTTCTGAGGATTATCACTTTTCAGTGTTGAGCCAGATGAATGACCTTTCCTCTTTAGTAGTGAGATCTCTGTGGTTAGGGACATAACCAAGGATTCTTGTTTGACTTCATCCAAAAGGGAATTCACTTTGGCCTTTAGTCGTGAGATTTCAGAAGCCTGACATTTCATGAACTTAATGAGTCCACTACTTTCCTTAGCTGCATCTCTTTTAAGATTTGAGTCAGAGTCATCTGATAGAATGAAAGAGTAAGGATTATCACTCAATTTGACAACCTCAGTTGGTTGTTCTCCACAAGATGGTGTTGTACCAGTTGTGTATGAGTGTATTGGAGTGGTGTCCTCTGGTGTAGAGTTAGTACTGGGATCCATAGCCACGAACCTCGATAAACACATACAGTTACGCCTTTAATGTGTTAACCGGCTCTGATACCAATTGAAAAAGCAGGGGTACCGAAATACTACCAACATTTCGTTTGGGCTCGTGAGACTTATGGTCAGATCTGGATGATCTCAAAAATCAATATCCAAAATCTGTATAACTTGAGTTTGGATCACAGGTGATCAGTCCGACACAATACAAGGGCTTGGTAAATCCAATAGATGAATTGGAGACAACGATCAGGTTAACAATAACGTACTTCTTGTGTTTGCTTTAATGATATAATCAGATAATATAATGCGGAAAGTAAAGCGCACAAGACACCAGAGATTTTTTTTTAACGAGGAAACTACAACCTGTAGAAAAATCTCGGGACCTCGTCCAGCTTGAACACCGCACAGTACAAACTGTCTACAAACACTAGCCTACTATAAGACTTCGGTCTGGGATGTAACAGAGACCAATTCTAGCCCTCCAAGCAAACTGGCTACTGTCGCACTTCTTACGTCTCTAGAAACCCCACAGATCGTCATGCACTCGATTCCCCTAGCTGACGTCCTTTACAGGCCTATGAATTGCTTTAACCGTTGTTAAAGGCTTGTGTCAATAGTTCCGGCTTTGCAACCTCAATTATCAACTGTATGTTTGAACTATCCTCTATCAGTTTGACATACACAAAGTAACTTCCTTAGAATTGCTCCAGGTCATACGAAAATCTACTTACAAGCGGGGGCTGACAAGTAAACCCAGTAAACTATGCCCAACTTGTCTCTACCTCAGTTGTAAAAAGAATCACTTAAGAAACTTATACAACTGGAGCTAACTAGGTCTTACAACACCGAGTGCAGCCGTGCGTTGCTTCCTTTCAACCCTATGTGTAACGTATCAGTTCTTGAATGGCCTTATTGCAGAAGAGAAGGACCGTAAAATAGACAAGAACGTGATCAGGTTACCAAGGTTACAGGTTAATCCGATTTCGACAACTAAGGTCTCAATCTCCTACATGTGCTTCCCAACTCTCAAGAGAAGTCTTTATAGTCATTAGATAATTCCCACAGAGGAACTGCTACGTAATAGAGGATGACTATACCACAACAAGCATTCACCTAAGTGAAAAGAGTTTACGATCTGAAAAAGTAGGGGTACCGAAATACAACCAACTTTTCGTTTGGGCTTGTGAGACTTATGATCAGATCTGGACGATCTCAAAAATCAATATCCAGATCCGTTAACCTGAGTTTGGATCTCAAAGGATCAGTCCAACGCAAGACAGGGTCTTGGTAAATCGAATGGATGGATTGAGGACAACGGTCAAGTTTATTAATAACGTACTTCTTATGTTTGCTTTAATTATATAATCATAGAATATAATGCGGAAAGTAAAGCACACAAGACACCAAAGATTTTATTAACGAGGAAACTAGAACATGTAGAAAAACCTCGAGACCTCGTCCAGATTGAACACCGCACAGTACAAACTGCCTACAAACACTAGCCTACTATAAAACTTCGGTCTGGGATGTAGCAGAGACCAATTCCAACCCTCCAAGCGAACTGGCTATTCTCGCACTCTTTACGTCTCTAGATTCCCCACAGATCGTCACGCACTTGATTCCCCTAGCTGACGTCCTTTACAGGCCTAGGAGTTGCTTTAACCGCTTTTAAAGGCTTGTGTCAACAATTCCGGCTTTGCAACCTCAATTATCGACTGTATGTTTGAACTGTCCTCTATCAGTTTGACATACACAAAGTGACTTCCTTCGGATTTCTCCAGGTCATACATTTACTTACAAGTAGGGGCTGACAAGTAAACCGAGTAAACTATGCCCAACTTGTCTCTACCTCAGTTGTAAAAGAAGAATCACTTAAGAAACTTATACAACTGGAGCTAACTAGGTCTTACAGCATGGAGTGCAGCCGTGCGTTGCTTCCTTTTGAAACCCTATATGTAACGTATCAGTTCTTGAATGGCCTTATATCAGAAGAGAAGGACCGTAGAATAGACAAGAACGTGATCAGGTTACCAAAGTTACAGGTTATTCCGATTTCAACCACTAGGGTCTCAATCTCTTACCTGTGCTTCCCAACTCTCAAGAGAAGTCTTTATAGTCGTAGGTAAAATCCCAAGAGGAACTGCTACCTAATAGAGGATGACTATACCATAACAAGCGTTCACCGAAGTGAAAAGAGTTTTACGATCTCTTCCCTAAGGAATCTTCACGTATGCTTGATGCTTGCGGTATTCGTCCTTAGACACCTCTATTTATAACACTCAATAAGATAGGTTGCTTTGGAATAAAGCAACTAGTTTCTTGTTCCACAAGTTTAGGAAACCCTAACTTGCAAACCAAGTAACCTAGATTTATCTCAATTGGAAATCTTTTATCATTTATCTTCCAAGTGATTTGTTAGCTCAAAAACACTTCAAGATAGAGATCCAACAAACCAGAGATAATCTTTATCTTATTGACACATTGAGAATCGTTAAATGGACCACATAATATATTTTCGTGATAATCAAGTCCAACTAAGAGATAAAGGAGTTCAGAGTTTAACCCGAGTGAAAATCCAGAGAATATTCACTTGGGACGGTTCGCAAACCATCCATCTGAATCACAGCCAAAAGTATCGATTTTGAGGTTCACGTAGGTACGCGTACAAAATGACACTTTGGAGCTCATGAGAATTTCCGAGTTCCTGTTCATGTACGGTTCGGGAACCGTCCGCCATTCAGATTAGGGTTTAACTGGACCCGCTGGAAGTTCTGGTCTTAACCAGTACTTAGACGTGTTAGACGTCCTCAGCTGTAATCCACTGGACTCTTTCTCAAGAGTACTCCTTTAGATTCACCCATATCCAACAAGTGATTTGCAAGCAAACCATTGCAATGGAAAAATGGTATCGAATTTATCTCATGCATTCTTGTAACCTTAGTATTTGCGGGAACAAACACTAACATAACACATGGTCATGTAGACAAGAACACGATCTCAATCGTTATTAATAACTCCTACTAACCTTTTGTCGATGAAGAATAAATGATGTCTTCTTTGTCTTTACAGTCTTCTTCTTCAAGGTCTCTACTACTTAGTCTATATCCCAATTCCGAAATCTAAACTCTAGTAGGCTAAATCAAGAATTGTGTTTTGACACCTAAAACTGACAACCAGCTTGACATACCAACGCTAGTGGGTTTGACCGGACAATGCCCTAACACGATCAATTCCACAGAGAAACTTCATGTATGCTTGATGCTTGTGGTTTTTCGTCCCAAAACCCTCTATTTATAGACTTCAATAAGATAGGTTGTGTTAGAGCATGGCTCGGTCAACCTCAATAAGTGTTGGTATGTCAAGCTTAGTGGTCAAATTTAGTGATCAAAACTCGACCACTAAACAACACACATTGGGTAATGTCATGAGTGAGTTAGCTTTAGGTTGCGGAAGATTTTGGTAGGATTTGGAATCACTACTTGAAGAGTTGAAGAAAGACTGAAGATCAAACGAAGACATCCGGCTTCATCATTCAAGAGGTTAGTGAATCTAAATAACGCGATTCCATTATGTTTTACACTTGTGCTACAAAAGACAAAAACATAACTCTCATCTTGAGCTTTACGTTATGACTTGATCACTTGTGATCAGTAGTCTTAAGATAACTCCCCTTTATCGCTTGCGGTATTTGTGTTGAAGTTATGACGTTCCAATATTGCTTAGAGATTTCTTTTCTTCCCCGTCTCTAAGTAATATAAGGTTTTTCCTAAAACCTTCGAGCTGGATATATCAGCGTGATGTTGTCTCGGTAGTACTACGAGCTTTAATCCATCACAGTATTGTGTCTCTACTTACCTAGTATGACTCTGTCGGATTGATTAGCAAATACTTGTATGAGCTAAAAGTAAGTGAGATCGTGACTCACACATATGTTGCGTAGACTCGATATACTGATGTTCTGAGCATCGAATGCCACGTCTTGGTTTGACTCTGAATACTGAAGTTCTGAATCATTTACTTGATTATGTATATGAACATCTTGTATGACATATTAAACTTCTGGATTCCGAAACCATATTCTTGTTATCTCAACTTATGGATTTTCAATGTTCGAAACCTCAATGTAGGTTTTGGTAAAACTAAACGTTGATTTCGAAACCATAATTGGTTTTCGTATCCGTGAGCTATTGGTCCGAAACTTAAATATTGTGACCAATGAGACAACATGAGTTTGAAACTATGTTTGCTGTCTAACAGTGACTTGAGAATCAAGATCAATGTATCTTGACCATGTGAATTCTAAAAGGTCGAAAAGACCCTGGGGTTTCCTAAAGGTTTGTGTGAACCGGGAAATATAACCTGTGTGTCAATGCTAAAAAGGTGTGATGCTGAAACGGTGCTTGACCACATGGACTCTCAAGTTCGACACCAAACATATGTAATAAAAACCTAATATATGTTTCTTGTTTCGAAACCTTAATCAAGGTTTTGTTAAACATAATCTAGATTTCGAAACCTTGCTTTGGTTTCGCTATATGGAAACTTGATTTGGGAACCTTAAATTGGTTTTGGTCATATAATGAACTTTAGATTTCGAAACCTTAATCTGGTTTCTGCCAAACAATATGTAGGTTTCGAAAACTTAAAATGGTTATCTCAGAATGTGTATTTTCGAAGTTCAAACTCTATCATTTTGATTTGCGCTTCAACGAATTAATGAGTTTAATATTCTCAGTTTGAAGTTTGAATTAGTTCATCTTCAATGTACAACTAAAGTGTTTGAGTCATCATCAGAAATATGGTTAGTCGCTCTAGTTAGTAGACACATGATTTCGGATCAATATTGTACGTGATTAGATCTTCGTATGATTTTACTACTTGATCAAATATTCATTTGTTTATTCATTTGATGTTTTGATCTGAATTCTTGGATATCATTAACGTGATCATCTACATTGGAATCAAGAATTCAGGAGATTCAACATTTTGCTATTGTTTGTTTGAATCATGCACTGTACATCCATGGTATATCTTTATGTGTGATTCGGAATGTCCCTTGAACCTACGCGTTCACTTAAGCTTAACACACAAGGTTTTTCCACGTCTGTAATAAGGATACGTTTATGCGGAACATTGAACCACGTTGGACCAGATCCCACTTCCACCTAGGATCGTTCTGGCCCGTCCAGCTAAGCCTAGGAAATGATGTCGACATTATTAAAGATGATGACGACATTTGGAAGTAATAATACCTTAAGGAGATTTTTGAAATAAAAGGACACGTTTCGAATTGAGCTCTTTCCCAGGGAGCATATTTGGTAAGCACCATATTTTGAATTAATGAAATATCCAAATATACCTTATGACTATTATGTGCTTTGTTTACTATTGACCAAACATTTATTGAAAATATATTTTCATTTATGAATTATATTTTTCTTTAATGTAAAATGCCATAGTATTTGATCTCATTAAATGCTATGAGTCTAAGTGAGAAATTTTGGAACTTATATGGAAATGTGCTCTAATGAATTTCCGAAATTAAGTTAGCCTCATTTCAAAGCTAAGCCTTAGTCAATATAAATAGGAGTGGTATCTCTCCTGATAGCTTTATCCCTCTACCAAGCTCTTCTTCGGAATTGTTAGCTTGTGTCTGTCGCTTTTCTTTTCAGTTACCTTTGAGATTTTGCTCTCGGTCTAGAATTACGTGAAAGTCTTCTCTAGGGATCGAGAAGCCTAGAAGTACCTCTGCGGGAAACTAGTTTATGTTTTACTAGTCTTCTTTGTATTGTACTTGTGTTATGTTCTATCACGTCTATCAAACCTTGCGATTTTGTTTATTCTATGGTCCTTCTCTTCTGCAATAAGGCCACTCAAGATCGTTGTGATTAGAACATACTCATTATCTATTAACCTGGATTTGTCAGCAAGCCGCTTTCGGTTTGTGTGCCTAAACTATAGATATTCAGTGGAATCAAGATTGTTGTTATTAGATTTGTTCTTTGCAGGTACACCGTTCTTCAAGGTCATATCATATCGTACTTGCTACAACTATCAGCTTGATTCCAACTGGGACGACAAGGTTGCTCTTTCGGGAGTTTAGGTTTTGAAACCTTGATCGATATCTCGAGGTGTTTATTGCCTAAGTAAACTTAATATCTTCTCGCTCTTGGTGTAAAAAAACTTTGGTGAAATATTTGTTATTTACCCTGGATTTCATCTAGCGATTTGACCTGCCGCTATCTGGTTGTTGCCCATAAGGTTGTAATCGTCTGATTGGAGGTCGGGTAGTGATAGTCCTCGCGACGGGCTGTGAGGAAACTCTTGCGTTAGACAGTAAAGGATGTATGTTTGCGCAAGGGAGTATATGTGCGTGACCACCTTGCCGTGGTTGGAGGCGTAGGAATACTATGGGGAAATATTTTTGACTAATAGTCGTATTAGGGTCATATTGTCTGCACCAGCTAGTCCGAAGTCTGCGAGTAGGTGTGTTGGCGACTTAATTCTTAAGAGTATTCAAACTGGACGAGGTCCCGGGGTTTTTCTACGAGTTTGTAGTTTCCTCGTTAACAAAAATCTTGTGTGTACTTTACTTTACTTTCGCGTTATATTTGGTTTATCATTTATATTTAATGTATCGTACTTGGTTGTTGACATAGCCTTTCGGATTCTTGTATTGACTCCCTTGTGTCAATCAATCAGATCTGAAGGAGATCTTGTTCTTGAGTTCTTGATTACAGGAACCGTTCAAGGTTTGACTTATAAGTGGACTAAAATAAAAGATTGGTGGTATACTCGGTACCCTCGTCTTTTCAGGTTGCTTAGGAATAAAGAAACTAGTTACTTGTCCCACAAGTTTGGTAAACCCTAACTTGCAAACCAAGTAAACAGAGATTTATCTCAATTGGAATTCATTAAACATTTATCTGCCAAGTCAAGATAGAAATCCAACGGACCAGAGATAATCTTTATCTTATTGACACATTGAGAATCGTTAGATGGACCACATAAGATATTTCGTGATAACCAAGTCCAACTAAGAGATAAAGGAGTCACAGTTAACCCGTGTGAAAATTCCAGAAAAAAATCCACGTGCACGGTTCACAAACCGTCCTTCTGAATTCCAGCCAGATACATCGAATTTGTGGTTTACGTACATGTACGTGTACAAATTGATGCATTGGAACTCAGGAGTGAAATCCAGAGTCATTGTTCACGAACCGGTTTGTGAACCGCCTTAGTTCAGAATTAGGGTTTAACTGGATCCGCTGGAAGTTCTGGGCTGGGCCAGTACTTAGACATTTTTGCGCCCTCAGCTATAATCCACTGGACTCTTGCTCAAGAGTACTCCTTTAGATTCACCCATATCCTACAAGTGATTTGCAAGTAAACCATTGCTAAGATGGTATCGAATCTATCTCATGCATTCATGTAACCTTAGTAGTCGTGGGAACAGATACCAACATAACACATGGTCATGTAGACAAGAATACGATCTCAATCGCTATTAGTATCTCTACTAAAGTAGCCGACTATTTCGAAAGATAGAATAAGTAGAATAGAAGAATTTCCATAAAAGTCATAACTCCTACTAACCTTTTGTCGATGAAGAATAAATGATGTCTTCTTTGTCTTCACAGTCTTCGTCTTCAAGGTCTCTACTACTTTGTCTATATCCCAATTCTGAAATCTAAACTCTAGTAGGCTAAATCAAGATTGTGTTTTGACACCTAAAACTGACAACCAGCTTGACATACCAACGCTAGTGGGTTTGACCGGATAATGCCCTAACAACCTTAATTTGATTCTAGTCATATATGGACTTTAGGATCCGAAACCTTAATTTGGTTTCTGCCAAACGGTATGTAGATTTCGAAACCTAAATATGGTTTTCTCAGAATGCGTATTTTCGAAGTTCGAACTCTACCATTTTGATTTGTGCTTCAACGAATGAATGAGTTTGATATTCTCAGTTTGAAGTTTGAATTTGTTCATCTTATATGTACAACTAAGATGGTTTAAGTCATAGTCAGAAATATGGTTCGTCCCTCTAGTTAGTAGACACATGATTTCTGATCAATATTGTACGTGATTAGATCTTCGTATGGATATACTACTTGATCAAATATTCATTCGATTTATCATTTGATGTTTTGATTTGAATTCTTGGAAATCATTAACGTGATCATCTATATTGGAATCAAGAATTCAAGAAATTCAACATTTTGATATTACTCGATGAATCATGCATTGTACTTTATTGGTATATCTTTTTGCTGATTCAGAATGTCCATTGAACCTATGTGTTCACTTAAGCTTAACACACAAGACTTGTCCTCATCTGCCATGACGTTTATGTGGAACGTTGAGCCACGTTGGACCAGATCCCACTTCTACCTAGGATCGTTCTGGCCCGTCCAGCAAAGCCTTGGAAGTGATGTCAACATTATCAAAGTTGATGACGACATTTGGAAGTAATAATACCTTAAGGAGATTTTCGAATCAAATGTTCGAAATGAGCTATTTCCCAAGGAGCATATTTGGTAAGCACCATATTTCGAATTAAATGAAATATCAAAATATACCTTATGAGTATTATTTTCTTTGATTGCTCTTGGCCAAACATTTATTGAAATATATTTTTCATTTATGAAATATATTTTTCTTTAATATAAAATGCTAGAGTATTAGATCTCATTAAATGCTATGAGTCTAAGTGAGGTATTTCAGAACATATATGGAAATGTGCTTTAATGAATTTCCGAAAGTAAGTTAGCCTCATTTCAAAGCTAAGCCTTAGTCAATATAAATAGAAGTGGTATCTCTCCTAAAAGTTTTATCCCTCTACCAAGTATTTTCTTCGGAACTATAGCTTGTGTTTGCCGATTTTCTTTTCAGTTACCTTTGAGCTTTTGCTCTTGGTCTAGAAATGCGAGAATGTCTTCTCTAGGGATCGAGAAGCCTAGAAGTACCTCTTACGGGAAACTAGTTTATGTTTACTAGTCTTGTTTGTATTGTACTTGTGTTATGTTCTATCACGTCTATCAAACCTTGCAATGTTGTTTATTCTATGGTCATTCTCTTCTGCAATAAGGCCACTCAAGATCATTGTGATTAGAACATACTCTTTATCTATTAGTCTGGATTTGTCAGCAAGCCACTTTCGGTTTGTGTGCTTAACCTATAGATATTGACTGGAATCAAGATGGATGTTATTGGATTTGTTTCTTAAAGGTATATTGTTCTTAACGGTCATATCATATTGTACTTGCTCCAACTATCTGCTTGATTCCAACTGGGACGACAAGGTTGCTCTTTCGGGAGTTTTGGTTTTGAAACCTTGATTGATATCTCGAGGGGTTTATTACCAAGTAAACTTAAATATCCTCGCTTTTGGTGTAAAACAACTTCGGTGAAATATCTATTAGTTACCAAGGATATCATCTAGCGATTTGACCTGCCGTTATTTAGTTGTTGTCCATAAGGTTGTAATCGTCCTATTGGAGATCGGGTAGCGATATTCCTCGCGACGGGATGTGAGGCAACTCTTGCGTAAGACAGTAAAGGGCATCTGTTTGTGTAGGGGAGTACATGTGCGTGACCACCTTGTTGTGGTTGGAGGCGTAGGAATACTGAGGGGAAATCTTTGCGACTAATATTCGTATTAGAGTCATATTGTCTGCACCAGTTAGTCCGAAGTCTGAGAGTAGGTGTGTTAGCGGGTTAATTCTTAAGAGTATTCAAACTGGACTAGGTCCTGGGGCTTTTCTACGAGTTTGTAGTTTCCTCGGTAACAAAATTCTTGTGTGTACTTTATTTTATTTCCGCATTATATTTGACCTGTCAATTATATTTAAAGTATCGTACTTGGTTGTTGACATAGCCTTTCGGATCTTGTGTTGACTCCCTTTGTGAATCAATCAGTAACGAAAGAGATCTTGTTCTTGAGTTCTTGATTACAGGAACCGTTCAAGGTTTAACTTATAGGTGGGCTAAAGTAAAAGATTGGTTGTGTACTCGGTACCCTCCTCTTTCACATCGCACTACTTACCATATGTTAATACCACGGTGGGTTTTAATGAGTTACCAAAATAATTGTATTATTGTGGGATCATAATCATTTTCTCTAACGTGTGATTTGCCTCTATGTAGACATGGGAAGATAAAGATGCGGCAAAGCTTTGGTTTAAAGAACATGCGGCAAAGATAATGTGCATTGTAGCTCAAAACAAGAGAGTTCGAGCCAATTTCTTTCAAATGGTTTGTGCACGAAGCGGGGTGTTCAAAAGTCATGCGAAGAATGGCTCGGTGTATCAAGGAAAGACGGATAGGACTAATAAATCTCGAACAAGAAAGACAAATTGCCCTTTTAAGGTGCAATTTTACCTTAACCATGAAAAGAAGTTCATTTTGAAGAGTGTGATATGCGGTAGTCACAACCACGATCCTCCGGAGAGTTTGCTTAGCCATGCAGACGCAACAAGTTTGAAACCAACTGAAATCGCGATGGTGGCTGGGATGACACATAATCATATGACTCCATCTCAAATCCTTCGTAACATAAAACATGTTAACCCCGAGAACCAGTCATCTTTGAGCAACATATACAACGCAAGAACCAAATTGAAAAAGGATGCAATTGGCGATAGGGATATAATGCAACATCTTATGTTCTTGGACAAGGAGAATGGGTACACTATGTTCGTGGACAAGCATGAGGGTGGTAAGGTGAGACATATTATAATGGCCCATCCGGAATTAATGCAATTGGCACGATGCTCTCACCTAATCTTATTTATGGATTGCACGTATAAAACAAATAAGTACGCACTCCCACTCTTGAACTTTGTCGGTCAAACATCAACAAAGTCTCCATTTAGCGTTGATGTTGCTTTCTTGGAAAACGGAAAAAGAATAAAGTTATTTGTGGGCACTAAATGAAGTGAAGCTTTTCTACGCCGAAGATCGTTCTCCCAAGGTCATCATCACCGACAAAGATCAATCATTGATCAATGCAATTGGCAAGGTATTTCCCAATGCTCACCACCTTCTTTTCACATACCATATATGGAATAATGTTCAAGTCAATTGCAAAACCGAGATTTGGACACCAAGGAAGTGGGAAGTCGCTAGAATTAAGAAACTCCCAATAGAAAAACAAGCGGATGAGATGAAGAAATTGAACATAGAAAATGAAGTTCGTAAGGACTTGTGGGGTGATTTTGGCGAAGATTGGGATGAGGTGGTTTTGGCACTCACGCCGAAAGATTATGAAAGAGCAGAAAAAAAAAATTGACTAAATGGAGAGATTACCTTATTGTTACTAGTTACTTGAATAAGGAATGGTTCGATACAAACAAGGAAAAGTTTGTATATGCGTTCATAAACCAATACAAACACTATGACAACCAAGCAACAAGTTTGGTGGAGTCTTCTCACGGCCGGTTTAAGAAGATACTTCTAACCGATGAATGTGATTTTTTTGGGGTTTTCCACGCAATGCACGATTACTTCAAAGAAGACATTGATAGAGTCAAACGGCTTTTTGAAATAAGCCGAAGTTCAAGAAACACGGATTATAGAGATGAGTCGTTACTCCGGGGAATCCACTTCAAGGTTTCGCGATGGGCAATTGATAATAAGATTATGCCCGAAGTGAAGGCGTCTAAGGCGGGAAACTACGACCGGGAGGAGTGCATTTGTCCCAATATGTCATCCATGGGACTCCCTTGCCGCCATAAAATCTCAACATACCCAGACAATGTGATTCCAATACAAGTTATTGATCCTTTTTTGGAAACAATTATCATTCAACAAATTGCTTTTCCGAAGGAAGCCATTTGCCTATAGGCTCTGCTTTCTTTCTCTCCTTTTTTTCCTGCGGTGTTGTTCGTCTAAGAACCACTTCATCTTTTTCTCTTTCTATATCATCTCCTTGATCATCTTCTTCTCCTTCTATATCATCTTATTGATCATCTTCTTCTTCATTGTTTTCTTCTTCTTCTTCTTCTTCTTCTTCTTCTTCTTCTTCTTCTTCTGATGGTTGCTCTACCTCAGGCAAGTCTTCTTCCATTTGGACATTCTTAGCTTTCTTCAACCTCGGGCCAGTGGCCTGCTTTCGTCTCTTTTCAGCCCCATAATGAATTCCTTTACGTGGTGTAGGAGTATCAACGTCCTCCAGATTGTCGAAGTTATTTTTCTTCCTAACCTTATCACATTTGTTTTTCTTCTTGACCTCTTCAATTCTCTTTTTCTTCCTATTCTGAGCGGTATTCTATAACACAGAACACAAACATACGATCAAACTTAGTACAATCAAACAAAAATACCAAATTCGTCTGTATTTTCAAAACTTTCAAGCCGAAAACTCAAAAAATAAAAGAAATCGTCCGGATATTTTAAAGAAAATCCAGACGAAAATACACAGAGTCTAGCTAATTTGATTCCAAAGAAATTTTCGCCTGGAACGGACCTACATAATAAAACCGAAACCAGAATTCGTCTGGATGTTTTTAGAAAATCCAGACGAAACTAAACTTAATATGACATATTGGGTTCCAGAGAATTTTTCGTCTGGATTATGTCTATCAAACGTAACCGAAAACTAGATATCAACAAATTCAGCAAGAAAAAAATCGTCTGGATATTTTGCACAAAACTAGACGAAAATTAACTCGGGTGTGAAAAATGGATTCCGGAGTTATTTTCGTCTGGATTTTACCTACCTAACCCTACCGAAAACAACTTCACAAATTTTGGTTTTCGTCTGGGTTTTTCACAATTTACCCTATTTTCGACCGGGTTGGTTGTGACACAATTTAGTTAACTTAATTTTCGTTTGGAATATATGCATGCATAACTTAACAAAGGCAGACGAAAATTCTGGAAACTAGATTTTTGGTTAGATTTCTAGGGTTTAATCCAGACCAAAATCTCTCTGAACCCTAATTTTTTACCATTCAATCAATCAATCCACGCATAAAAACTGAATCATAGAAAATTAAACAATGGGTTTGTTAATTAGTTGTGCCTGAGTCGCATATCCGGATCTATTTCACCGAGAATCTCGTTTTCATCCCTTTCTCCATTGTTTTCCTCATGTTCTTCATGTTCTTCACTTTCTTCAGTTTCAATTTCAAATTCAATGTTAGACCTAACCACACGTTGTGCAATTTTCGGATTGATACTTAGATTTCGTGCTGGTTGTTTGGTCCTCGCCATAACTTATATAGAATTTAATCGAGACGATGAATTTATTGAATCGTCGATTAATCGAGACAATGAAGGTTTGAAGAAGAAGAGAACGAGAACAAGGGAGAAAGAAGGAGACGATGAAGAAGAAAGAAGCGGTCCAAATGAAACTGATTTTCAGTTTTTTGTTTAGGTTTTAGGATTTTATTAATGATTCAGGGACATTTTAGTCTCATCCATTCATTGTTTTTGACACCCCTTATAAGACACCCTAAAATTGTAATAGTATTGTGGGGTCTCTCTAATAAAACCTGCAGCCCCTAAAATAATTGGGCCGACCGAGCGAAGCGAGGGAGGACCCTATATATGGTGACTTTTTGTCAAATGAATAGCGACTTTTTTTTCAATTTGACACAAAAAGATTGAGGTGTTTTCACCGGGGTCCAGTGAAAATACTAAGTTAGCCCTCAAAAGGACGTAAGGGTAATTTTTTATTTCTTTTTTTCCTTTAGACATTTTCGTAAATAAACCAAAGAGGAAGGGTAGCAATTTTAAAACATTAATATCTTTTAAAATACACATCGGATTTTCGCAAAATTTATATGTTTGAAAAGCTCTTTAAATTATCTACGCAATGAGTATAAACATCAATATCAATTTTAAAATTTTTGCCTAAAAGATCATTAGGTTAACTTTCATAGTTATATATACATGTTTGTTGTGATTTGTGTAGAGTAAAATGCAAGCATGTGCATGGCACATGCACATGCTTGCATTTATGTGAAGAATAATTATAACATCTCCTCAATTAATCTTCACCTCTATTACAAAGAGATGTATGAGTTTTGAGCCGCGTTTTCGGTTAAGTTTCCGCCAGAAATTGTACTATTCATAAAATTGTCAAAAAAATTTAAACATTTTTAACTAAATACAAATTTTGTTTAGAAATTTGTGTGAACATCTATTTTGCTTACATTTATTTTTGCTTTACAAGTTTTTCGTCGGTTTCGTCGACTTCTTCGGACGGGCGGCCCGTCCACCGTGTCAGCGGTCATCTAGTTTATCAAATAAACAGTTCTTAAGTTGTGCAGCTAGAAATGCAAAATAAGCAGATAACATTTAATGATGATAATATATTGATTGGGGATGAAAGAGTTACAAAAACCTCTCTCCTTTCCCTCTCTGATATTTCAAACTAGTAATAAATTCTTCCTGATTCAGGTCGAGCCAATGCTGCTTTTCGGACCGAACAAATGGACCTACAAATAATGATAAAAAATGGGCGAGTCTCCCATTCTTGACCTGTTAATTCAGTTCGAGAAGTACTTTTGTTGCAGCATCCTCATCTACATTCTACAAGCATCATGACCTGCAACAACAACACACACAGACAAAATAGTAAGTTAATGGAGT
>JAJJMA010138931.1:2840-13698 GCA_023529015.1 Papaver nudicaule
AATAAGCTCAACTCTTATTGAATCTTAGGATCCAATACTGCAAAAAGAGTTTTACATTTATACTTAAAAAGTTTATGTACTAATCACCATGAGCTATTGCTTAGAAATGACATTGATAGGAAGGGTTGGCATAGATGTCAAAATCCTATTCTTGCACCATTGGTACTGTAAGCACAAAATAGTGAAGGCACATGGAGGAAAACACTGTAATTCATCAAAATCTCTCCTACTCTGTTCTCAGGTCCAAAACTTGTTGATCACAAAGCGCCTTTTATATTTTTCTTTAGACTTCAACAGTACAATCACCTGTCTGAAGCTTTACAACAAAAAAGAGAGAAATAAAGAAAAAGAGAAACATTCCATTAGCTTCAAAAAGGCTTAAAAAACAGAGGTTTTCATGTTACAACAATACCTCTCTAATTATTGCATCATATGTAGAGTTGCATGAATAGATGACTTATTCTATCCCTTGCACACCAATGAACATGGTCGGCATCACTAAAATGACCATTTCCAGTGTGCAAGAGATGGAATATACCACATACCCATGTCATGTATTTGCACATTCTTAGGAGGGATTCCCTCCTTCCACCCCAACTATCTCTTTGCACTCTCTTTTGAATATGAAAAGGCAACCTAAGCTAAGGAAACTCTGCTAAATGCTACTATTGCTATAGTAGTTGTAGAAGTTCTTTACTTCTCACCTATGGATAGCAACTATATATAGCAGTTCATATATGACTTGGCCTGGATTTGGTTCTCTTGTTAATTAGAAAAACTGACAAAACCCCTGTTGCGGATGTGGAAAGAAAAGAAAGAAATGTTATTTAAAGTTTAAACAACAAAAGGGACACACGAGCAGATCGTAATGACACCCTTTCCGTTGAGTGTCGGTCCCATTGATCTTTTGTGGTCTCATCCTTCAGTGCTTTTGGTCTTTTAACTTCTCATCCTTAAATGTTACTAGCTCTATTTTTGATCTCTCAGGTTTCAACATTTGCTTCAAATGGCAAGGTTCATATGCAAATAGCCTGACTCTTAACTTGCTCAAGACTACTTTGAAATTAGTAAAGTTAACCAACTTTCGGTTTCTGCTGGTTGCCATGAATGCTAACAACCCCCTCAGCCACCAAGTGAAAACACATCATAGTAAGCAAATCATGCAGTGCATGGGTTGACGGCTGAGATTTTCTGCACGCGAACCTCCCAGCCCACGTATCTCTTCGTGTTTAAGACAACATCCCCTGGATGATCGCCACATACTAGGAATTGATGGGAGACTGAAGCTGAATGTCTAGCACAGTTGGAGTAAAATGCACCATGACCTACAACATTTCTGACTACGAAGGTACAATTACAATGTTCCTTATTAAAGTGGATTTCAGGTGTGGGGGGTGGGGGTATGGAGTGGGGTGACTGGGGTCTGTCACTCTCTTTCACTGTCTAGATTGATATCTCAAAAGTTGAGATTTTTCTGCTTGTATTCTTACTGATAATTGAATCTTGGGCACTGGGGTTAAGACATTCTCTGAGGGCTCACATACAAATGTAGATTGTTTATTGTTATACTCAGCTCAAAAGACACATTTTTCTTCTTTTCTTTTTCAAGGTACCCATGAGTGATTCCTTTAGGTGGAGTGCAAAATTGTTTTCAGACTTTTTACTACTGTGAAAGCCTTCCAGGTTCCATCTTTTATCTTTTGTCAAAAGTAAAAGCTGAAACAACAAAATAGCATTGTCTATCAAAATCTTTTGCTTGATGGGAATCTTTGATTCCCTGGTAAGTGAAAGAAGTAGTACTAGTGAACTTATCATACTTGTGAGCTGTGAGAGTACGTACTCAGTAAGTGATGGCTGATGTGAAAGAGGAGGAGAGCTCACAATGTTTTTCCTCTATGTAGTGATTGAGTCTTTGAAAATAAAATGCAAGACATAGTTCCTAGATCGACAGTGCCGAGCATAGAGACCTAGACACATTATGATCTGTCTGTCCATGATCTCAGTTCAGAACTATATTTTTTCCTTCCCAGAAGATTTCAGAAATAAGATGTGGTTTTTGAGCTTACACACTTAATATCATGAGTAGGATTAGGGAGCTCTTTATGCATCATCTATTCGTTTTGCGGGCGTTTGCCTATCGGATGTGAGGGTCTGCGGCCGTTCGCCTATCGGATGTCAGGTCGTTTGACTGTCGGATATGCACGACTATCTGGTAGAGTAGTCAGATTAATCAATACTTGGCACCTAACGTTCTCATCAGTTTGTGTAACAAACTTCGGCACTGAGAAGTCATTTTTAAAATGTAAACTGAAATAAATAACAGAAAAGAAAGAACTTTGGGCAACTTAATTAATCTGGATACCATAATGATTAACCATTCCATATGAAAAGTTCAGACTAGACTAATACTTGTTTAGTTCACAGATCTAATACACAACTAACAATCCTTCTATATGTATACCTCATAATTCTACAGGACAGCAAGATCAACCATGTTGAGTTGAGGCTTTAGGCCTTAGTTGGGCTTAAAGAATTTAAGCTTCATTCCGCTGTTGACCATACTCCAGACACCGCCTATAGAGAAAGCCAAGCTAAAAGCAACACCCAGCCACCCAAGAGTCCAGTTGAAATACCAATTAAAGCTGAACTTTTGAGGCTTCTTTATCAGAACCCACATGAAGCAAGGGTAAGCAAAGGTGACAGGAAGAGTCAGACCTCCCATTAAACCGGCTATGCTGGAGAGAAATGGAAGAGCTATCCCAATGAAGAACGAGATGAAGCCATAAAAGATTCTGAAACCAGATCGGACCCAAATTGAGCAAGGACGGTTTGTACGACTTGTGTAACCAGCTTCGAAACTGTCAAAAACAGGCATCGAATAAATCTGGAAGCTACTGAGGCAGTTGAATACAACTAATAGGAAAGTTGCTGCAAGTAGCACTCGTGGAATGTCTTGGCTGTGAAATACATATAACGCATTTAAGATCCCTCCCGCAGGCATCTACAGGAACATCAAAATTTTGGATTAGGTAGATACATTGAGCCACAAAGTATTTAAATGTAGATCATCAATAGATGAAATCTTCAGTTGGCCATTCGTTGTAACATACAAAGTTCAGTAAGCAAATCACAAATTTTTGAAAATATTTCTCTTGTAAAATTGAATTCAATCATCTTCCAGCATAACTATAACATAAGTGCGAGCAAACACATTTAGCCTAGTTTGTTGCGTGTAGCCAGCATACTGCAGTCAGATGTGTATTTTGGGGACTTATGTGCAGAGACTACAGAAAGAAGAACTTAGGGAATTGGTGCACCTGCTGCCATAGTCCAGGCATATACTGAAATACTTGGTAAATCTGAGAATATCAGGAAAAGGCTGCAAGATAAACAAACTTACAAGGTTTCCATAGGCCCAAAAGCCTCCAATGGAGACAGGGAATACACACATGGCGATCAACCAATAGGCAATCTTGGCTCCTCTCCACATCGGCACATGTGCTGGGTGCTTAAAAGTAGATGGCATCGTTGACTGCAAAACCAACAAAACTTTGTTAAAGTCTCTCCAATGGCCAAATATATTGCATAGAATTCATCACTGCTCTCCCAGCAAGGAAACCAGTGCCATAGAAGAATAAGTGCAAGTATGACCAATGTATCAGTTAAAAAGAGAAAATAACAGTTTATATCAAAGAGTCATTTAGAAATTTGATATCTTCCTTCAATAAGGGTCTATACCTGAATCTCCAAGGCGAGATTATGGCCTCTGAAGGCAAATGCTACAATTCCAAGTGCATTCATGACTGAAAATACCGAAGTAGAGAAAGAAGGAGATGAAAGGGGTTGGTATGAGAGGGATGGTGGTCTAGGTTGGCTAACTGAGAGAACCCAAACCATGGTGGAGTAAGTAATGGCTGTCACTGCTCCTATCAATGACAACCCTGCAATCGAATTGAGGTTTGGAAGTTGAGACAGAACGACGCATAGCGTGGTGAAAACCAGATACCATTCAATGGTTGATAGAGGATTTGTGGTGCAAAGTGGACCACATACTATCTGGAAGAAGAGCTTCAAGGTTTCTCCTCCGATAAGAATAAGTGCAGTTGCAGTTCCTGCTGATAAATAAATTGTTGGAAACAAATCAAGCCATATACCCAACCTTTCTCCTGAAAAAGCAACAACAGCACAATCAGAGAAAGCAACAAAAACCATAATATAGAAGCTAGACTGGAACTACTCAAATGCAGAGAATTCTATTGATCTCACCAAAAGCAGCTTGAGCAAGCTCCACATATCTATTGTATCTCTTCCCTGGTACTGCTTCATGTAGTTGGACTAAAACCGACAAAGTATAAAGTTGCCAAACATACGCGATTGTCAACGATATCATCCCCCAACTCCTGCAATTTGCACAAGCAAATCATTAAATTTCAAAAAAATTATGCTCATTAGGTGCTAAATGTTTTTGTCAAATGATTTTAGGACTATGGATGAACAGTTTTATGACAGCAAATCACGTTTTATTAAGTGATGGAGACTGGTAAATTCACGGGACTAGTAAATGTTTTTTACACTGAAGTTGATGATATGACTGAATGAAAAAGTTGAATGCTGGAGATAGAGAAGGTACAACCCAAGATTGCTTGACAACAATGACAAGTAATTTAGGCAGATCAAGGAGCACTAAAGCTACATTTCAAAAGTAACATAAATACAATAAACAAGCACAATATGACAAAGAGTAAAAGCCAGATACAAGAGAACAGTGAACATTTAGAGACTCAAGAACAGTACTAAACAAGATGAATAGAGATAGATAGACCCACATTCATCATCAATGACATATTCAATACACAAAAACAGAAACATAAATTTAATGAACTGAGTATTTATGATCTTCCCTTAACATCTCAAACTTAAAAAATGGGGTACAGAACCCCCTTTCCAAAATTTAAAGGAAAAGTTGAAATGCATGAAAAGAAAATTGAAGTACTGAAAACCCATTTCTAATATTCAAAGGAAAAGTTGAATCTGATGTCATGAATCTTCAATAGTAAAGGAAATCACTACAAGTACAAAGTTTTAAGTCAAAAAATTAATTTTTTCATAAACAAACACCATTATCAGGATCACTACAGGAACTAATTAAGACAGAGAGGGATTGGGAACATACCATCCAAGATAAGAGAAGGCAACAGGCAGGAGAAGAGCTTGAAACCCAATACCAGCATTAAGATTATGAAAAGCAGCATAATGAGCATTACCATTTCTAGATTCAGTAATAGGTAGCCAAGCATCCTGAGAGTTGAGTTTAGTAAGATGGCCAACTTCTTCCAAATAACTCTTCATGTTTATCAACACTTTCTTCATTGGAGTACCAATAGGACTTAAAAATCTTGGTGAAATCAAAGATGTAGGAGTCCATGCATTTGAAGATGATTGTTTCATCATGGGTCTTCTACTATTTGGTGATCTTGTACCTGATGGAGTTACTCCTTCCGGTGTAGACATTCTTGGTGTTACTGGTATTGATACTACTTCTGTTTGTGTTGTGGTTGTAAAGTATTCCGGTGCAGCTGCCTTTGTTGTTTCTTGTAGCTCCATTGCTCATTCAATAACTCTGTATTCTCAATGATAAATATTCTCTATTGTTCTTGTGTTTGTGAGAAATGAATGAGTGAAAGAAAGAAAGGGTTTTTGTAGTGGGTTTGTTCTTTTCATTCACACTCTACCACAACAGTACTAGTTGTAATTAGATTGCTTGGCTTGTAGGAGAGCTATTATGGGAAAGTATGAAAGAGTGGTTTGTTTGATCAGAGAAAAGTCAGGCATGAGATGAGAGTAATTTTTGAGTTTGAGTGAAGTGGGAAATGAATGAAAAAAGAGTTATGGGGTCCAAAGAAGAAGAGTCAGACTCAGACTCAGAGAGAGTGTGAGAGAACGAAAATGATATAATGGAAAAAGTTCAGCAGTACGGATTTTTTACTGTAAATACCCATGAGGCCGTGACTCAACCCATACCCACTTGCTTGTTTGCTAATTCGGGAGGTGAGGTTTTTTCTTGCATCCCATCCCCATACCTGTAGCCCTGTAGGTCAGAAAAATTGTTGAAAAACGATTAAAATACGTTTGCACGTGTTAGAGACCGTTGTCCATAAAAAAAATGCTGGGAGGATAAGTTCTTGTGGCAATGATTTGCCGAAGAAGCTCTAAATGAAAACCCTTGTGTCTAGAGATCATGAACTAGTGGTGGCTTGCAGCATTGCACCAAAGAAAAAGACTGAAGGAGCCTTAAGGCCTCTTCCTATGGGACACCAAAAACACAAATTTAGAGTGTTTTGGGCGACTATGGACCTAGTAAACACCCCAAACGACGTTGTAAAGTTGCAATGTCAGACAAAAATAGTATCGTCGATGGAAATTCCATAGACAAATACAAATTCCATCGACGTCGATGGAATTTGTGTCGAGGTCGACGGAATTTCCATCGACCACACTATTTCTGTTGATAGAGATTCAGCTCATCCATCCACTCGTTTATGAGTTCGCCCATAAATGAGCAATTTCAACCTCATTCACTCACACCTTCGTCTTTACTTTCCTTCTCCTTCGGTTTGAAAATGGCAGGATCTCCTCAATATGAACCGCGTTAAAGTCATTTTAGGTTCACTAAAGAAGAGGATTTATGCATTTGTAGGAACTATGTGCGGCAAACGATGGAACGCGTCAATCCTATACAATTGAATATAGGGGGGCGAACTTTATGGGGTGCGATATTAGAAGAATTTTTGAAAGAGCATCCTGGAAACATTAGGAGTCGTACTGAACAGTCATTATCCGTTCGTTTCTGCAAGATCAATCAAAGGGTTAATAAGTTTTTGCAAATAGTAATTCAAAAAAATCGTGTAAGGATCGTTGGCCAAACCAACGACGAAGTCATTAATGCCGCGTTAGAAGAGTGGAGAGTACGCCATAATGGCAAGTCTTTCCGTTATGATGGTTGTTTCAATATCCTTGGGGTGTTACCAAAATACTCGCCGTTTTTATTTTTAGCCGCACATGGTGTACTTTAAATTTAATGTAATACAACAATTCCTTTATTGAAATGGTTGATTTACGATACTCGTTCAGATATAAGTTACACTACGTACATTCTCGTTCAGATATAAGAAAAACTTGCATTGATTAGATACCAAAAGATAAAACATTTTTAATTAACTTTTTTCATTCAGGAAGAACAGAAACACTGCATAAAAAGAAACCTAACATGTCGGCAAACGACAACTCGGATCCTTGATTAGGATCATGAGGAAATCCAGGGCTGAATAGGTTTTGCTGCGCCAATCCGTAAAAATCAGCACCCGTGTTACGCAATTCTTGTTGAGCATCTGCATCAACATCCATGTGGGACTCATAAGAGCTACCTGGAACTGTAGTTGCATCAGAATCATTGGTCGGACCATAACTCGGATAAGCTACGGGATGAATTACTCTAGAGTTATCATACCGCTGAAATGTTCCCTCCATAGGACAATATTCTTGTTGCGATGACTGGCCCTCTTGTTGCGATGGAACCCAGTTCTGGTTCCATGGTTGATGCTGCTGTATGCCAGCCAACAAGGACCCTGGTGCACTCACTGGACTGACATTTGATCCACGAAAAGGCATATTACCATAAACAGGGGGAGCACGGATCGTCGTTGGAAGAGTAGTATGAACATTGGGAATGTTGTTGGAGTTGCTAGTCCTTGGCCTGCCGCTGCTACTATCTAGGTTTCCTCCACTACTTACAATCCTACTCGGGGTGCTTGAGCTCAGACTTCTTCTACTACGAGTGTTATGATTGTGAGCTTGGACAACAGGGGTAGTGTTCTGACCTGGAGTGTTTAGATCAAGGTTAAAGAATGAGCCTGTCCTCCACTTGTTCATCTCCTCAATCATATGCTGAAATCTACCCAAGAGGTTGTGCAAATCGTTACATCTTTGCTGAAGCACCTGACATGGAACATCTACCATACTGTATGGTTCAAATCCTCCAGGAAGAGCATTATTCAACGAGAATGGAACAGGATTTCCACTACTGGCATCAATCGTTTGAACTTCCCAAACAAAAGCTGGTAAATCCGTGGAATATGGCTGAGTAGGGTAAACATACGTTTGTGTAGACGATGAAGCGCTTGGATGAAATTGCGAAGGCGGCAGTGAGGGAAGGAAATTACCACCAAGTGGAAGCCTACCTACTGCCTGAACGTCAGACCCACCGTAATTTTCTGGCTCTGTAAATATAGTTGTATCGGCAACCTTTGTAAACCATTGATCGTATTCTTCTTTGGTTGCCTCTTGAGTCAGTCGAAACGTATCATTGATAGCTGTCTCCCACTCCCCCAAAGATTCTATCATCCGTTCATAATCGGCCTTCGAAATTATGCCGTTGTCAAATGAGTTGATTGCTTTTACTAACACCCCAGTATGCTGAAATACGAGTAGCTCTCCATAGTACCAAACACCCTCTTTTGATATAGGGCTATACAATACACACCTGCTCAAGCTCTTCGCGTACATCTCGGCGACATTTTCATCATTCTCCCACTGCTCCCACTGAGTGTACGCTCTGCCTTTGTAAGTTGAAGTGGTCCGTTGGGCTCCTTGTAGCCGGCTCATATTTCTGCTTGTGGTTCCATCTGTTCGCTGTCGCGGCGCCCAATTTCCTTGTTCAAACATTTCATAATTGGAAATTGTAGGGCCGTGTCTGACAAAGTGGGATGGTACACTTTAAACTGAATGTACCACCAGAACTGCGAAGATAAAATAAATTACATTATTTTTGCAGGTAAAGAATAATACATTTGATGAAAAGCATCTTAGGCTTTCTTACCTCTAAGATGTGATGATACACATCGAAGCTAGTAGATGATCCGGAGGAGACATCTCTCAGGCTCCTGTGTATCTCTGCTAACATTGGAGTTCCCCAATCATACTTATGTGCGATGTCCAGGTTTTCCAAAGTCTCCAGATAACCAAAGGGTGCCATCAAACTAGCATTGGGGAAAAAACTATAGGATAAAATCCACAATACAAATACTCTTTCGATCTCATCGTGATCTTCTTCAGGACAATCATCACTTTTTTTGTAAATACTACAATATTGTACCAAAAAATCTCTCAAGTTTGCAAGACTCATACCCTCACCTCTAATAGATAACCCATATTGTTTTAGTAAAGGAAGTCGTTCGGCCCAGCGACCATCTTTCCACTTGGGTAGGTTGTATGGAATCTCCTGTCCCTTGCACATTATGCCGGTGATCATGTACAAATCTAGCGGACCGATTCCTACATGCATCATCATATTTAATTATCACAGTATGCGCATAAATAATATTGGTTTGCCCCAATTAAATTTCTAATTAAAAAACTTACCCGCCTCAAAGTCTCTGAAGAAAAATGTATTTGAAGTTCTCCAGTACTGCTCGATTAACGACCTTATTATCTTAGCTTTCTCATTGTGAGTGTCGATTAAATAAAACTCTTTCCATGGGTACCTATTTACGCGTTCTTTAATTGAAGGTGGAAGTTTATCGTATGTAGCTTTAACTAATCCTGTGCCTATACGTATTGTAATATTTACTAATTAAAATGGGCGTATCAAATTATAACCAATAACAGTAGGACAGAAAAAATAAAAAAACTTACCTCCTCTTAAGTTTATGATCTTATCATCCCTTGATAAATTGCCCGGTATAATACTAAGACTACAGAGTTTTCTGACATTAGCCCACTCGTAATTTTTATCTTGAGTCCAACTGATACCGGTGGGCTGCTCGACGTGCTCCTCGCGATCAACAACCTCTTCTTGAACTTTCTTTTTTTTACTTTCCTTTTTCTTTTTAGAGGTCTCAATCGCATCCTTTACTGACTTTGTGAATCGCTTCATGATCGACTAACAATTGTAAAGAAAAAAAAATACAGGAAGAAAAAACGAACAGAAGAGTCGAGAAGAAGATGAAGAGAAGAGTGAAGAAGGTGAGAAGAATCGTCTCTAAAACCTTGAATTTATAGTCGATACAAATAGTGTCGACATAGATAGGAAAAGTGTCGACACCAACACAATTTGTATCGACGACACAAATTCCATCTGTCGATGGAAAAACTGTCGACATCGACACAATTTGTATCGATCGACACTTTTATGTCGACACCACTGCCCCAAAAAAACTTTTGCTAGGCCACATGGGATTGCAAAGACACATTTTTGGATGGTTCCATTGGAACCGGCATAAGGCTTTATCTCCTGTGGGTTTTTATTTATTTTTTTCTGACTTGGAATCATTGAAAGCTTAACTCTATTGTTGTCCATTTCCTTCTTTTCAGTTATGCCTTTTTTTCTCTCTTCTGACTGGACTGACTCACGAGACTCTGAGTAAAGGTGGGGCCCGGCCATTTGATTCTAATATCATCATAGGAAATGTTAGTCTTCATGACGCATACTACCAACTATTTCAGTTGTTTGCCTTTCTCTTGGCAAGGCCAGTCCTACCAACCCTTGACCAACTAACAATTCGAGTGATCATTGATGATGATCTCTACGTTCTAGCTAACATTTCCGGTTTGATTTCTCTGTCTCGGTGTGTGGCCCGGCATCCTTGACCTTGGCCGCTCCGCGCATAGTTTGCGGTGGTCCACCGTCCACACAATATGCAATGTTGATCCATTTCTTTGTTCGTTGACCGGACCAATCCAATAATAGCTGTTTGTTTTTGTCTAGATTTTTGCTGTTTCCAAGAACTATACTACTGGAGACTAGTATAGTAGTGTTGATTTGATTAGCTAGTACCACCACCACCATTAGTGATCCTGTTTT